>VWXS01000084.1:0-137702 GCA_028584115.1 Stagonosporopsis vannaccii | reverse complement strand
ACGGCAGCGCGGGCACGGCGGAGGCGACTGGCGGGCGGGCGGCGCGTCGGGGCTGGTGGACTGGTGGTGAGTGAGCGGGAGTCGAGCTGGTGGTGCTTGCGAGGACGGGCGACGAGCCCCTAGCGGCGCCGTCCAGCAGCACGCACTGTGCACGCTTTACTCCAACGCCGATCGCACGCCCGCCTGGGACGGCGCAGGCTGCGCGGCTGAGTCAGGCTCGGGGCGCTCGCCCAGGGCCGCCGCAACGGGCATTGCACGGCAGTGGGCTCGCGGCCAGCTCCAGCTCCAGCTCCAGCACAGCACCAGCACAGCACCAGCACAGCACCAGCACAGCACCCAGCGACGGCACTGGCTGGTGCGCCGGCCGACGCAGGCGCCGGTGCGACAGTGCCTCTGGCGCCAGCCGCCAGCCGCCAGCAGCCAGCAGCAGCCAGCAGCAGCAGCACGCAGCCCGGCGCCAGCGCAGCACCAGCACCGGGGGCCTGCCGGGCAGTCGCAGAGGGAATGCAACCAGGCACAGGGCTGGCGGCTCTGCTCTGGCGTGTTGTGCCCTTGCAGCGCGACGGCGACACTGCTCGATGACGCAGTCGGCGCCGACGCTCAGACGCGCTGCGGTGCTCGATGCGGCGGCGAGCACCCAGGCGCCAGGCACCCTGCGCGTCTGCAGCCTGCACACGGGCAGCCCGCACAGGCAGGCCACCCAGCCAGCGTGCAGCCTGGCGACGGCGCTGGCTGGCGGGCGGCCGCCGCGGTCCCCTGGCCCAGACACGGACAGCGGGGGACGCGTCCCCGGAGCGGAGCTAGATGGCGGGTCAAGAACAAAGTCCCTCGACGTCGGCCTGCCCTGCCACCAAAGCACCCCAGGCGCCCGCTCCAGCGCAACGCACCTGCACTGCTCCCAGCAGCCTCGCCTCGCCTCGCCTCGCCCGACGCGCGCACGCCGCCCTGCCCTGCGCCTCCCCGCGCCAGCTGTGACAGCGCCCCTCCACCTGCGCGCCTCGCCCAGCCCTCACTGCGCGCCCGCCCCGTCCCGTCCACACCCCTCGCCCCCCTCTCCGCCCACCCACGGCCGCCATGGACTACGGCGAGAGTACAGACCCCAACGCAGCGCGGCCGCCGCCCATCGACTACCCCAAGCCGCCGCGCCTGGTCTCGCGCCCCAAGCCGCCCGTCGCGCAGGACGAGGAGATGGGCACCGAGATCAAGCTCGGCGACTTTGAGCATGTCCACGCCCTGTCCGTCTCCGAGGCGCGCGCCGTCGTCACGGCCGTGCACAAGGGCCGCAAGAACAAGGACCCGGAGAGCAATCCCCTGCGCGACCGCATCCACAACGACAACCCTACCATCACCCACTTCCTCGACTACTTCGACAACTTTGCCCGCTACAAGGAGGAGGAGAGTCTGCACGCCATCAACGCCATGTTTGACACACACCCGGAGCTGACCACGGTCGAGAAGGCCCTGCTGGGTATGCCGCCCGCTGCTGCTTGAGAGAAACCCCGACTCTGACCAACCCCCCCAGGCACCCTCACTCCCGACTCGGCCGACGAGGCCACCACCCTGATCCCTTCGCTGGCCGAGAAGATGGACACAGACTCGCTCCAGGCTATCCTTGACGAGCTCACCAAGATGCGTACGTCGTCATCCAGTCCCTGTGATACATGTCCATACTCACCCCCCTTCCAGAAGACCGCTTGCGATAAATCCATCACGCGGCTTGACCGCATGGAGCAACACAGCAACACATTGACCGAGCCTAGATACGGTCCCACGCCCCAGTCACCCAACACCCCCCATCGCCATCAATGGCAGCGACAAGCCTCAGACACAAGACGCAAGCGCCGAAGCAGGAGGAGAAACATGCGGGCAACAGCAGCCACGCAGCAGTGGAAAAAGTGCTGTGAACCACAATACAAGACTCAGGACAATTTGCAATATAAAGCACCAACAATTACAACACATCCATTATGTCTTCGTATTCCCTTCATCTTTTTGAAATTACGACCCTCGTAACCTGCTTCTCCCTGCCCGTTGTGCCCTCCCATGCCCCTTCTACTCTGAACAGCTCGTAATGCCAATCTCACGCGTCAGAAAACCTACCTGTACGGTGCGGTTCCCTCGCAAACCCTTCTTGAGTCGGACCGTTCACCGTCAACATCCACTGATTGTCATTTCTCCATCCTTGGGAGGCCACGTGCTAGGCTCGACTGAAGGCTAGCGATGGACCGTGATGCCAAAGTAGGGCCGAACCCGTTTCATGAGACTGCCAATCCCCTGCGACTGTGTGAATCCAGGTCAAAACTTCACAAGCTCTGGAAAGAAGCGCGTGCGAATTCTCATGTTCACGACGGGTTGTGTGGTTCTGCGCAGAGCATCGGAGCATTGTTGAGGCTCAACGCGGCAGCACTAACCGACTTGCGACTGCGAACCAACACCACGCACCTTCCCAGATGACACGACTCGTGTCTGGCCCAACTCCACAAGGCAGGAGCTTGGCCTGCCCCTCGCCATGCCCATGCCGTATGACAGCGACGGTTTGATCCGATGATGCGTTCGGCCTAGACCCTAGTCCAGCGTTCATATACCCGTTGCTCAGCTCCACCTTGATTCTTATCTCCACGTCCGTTCTTTCTTTCCATGACCTTTTCAATATGAGCCACGCTGTGCGTGATGCTGCCGCTGCGACGGCGACACCGCCGTCCACACCAGAAGCACTTGCTGCTTGGGACCCGGCAAGCTCCATACCGACCTTGATTGGTAGCCTACTTTCTCTCGTCGCCACCTTTTCAGTCATCTTGCTTTGGACCTTTGCTGGAGGCAAGAAAAGGCGTGATTTTCGATATGCTTTAGTTCTGAACCTCACTGTTGCCGGTAACAAATTGTAGCCCTGACCCAGACTTTGATCCAGCTGACAAGGCTCCAGAGTTCCTCAACAGTTTGAACAATTCCGTCTCTGGTATTGCTGTTATTATCAGACGCAGGCCGCTGTTACCAGGCACCGCTTGCGAGGTCAACGGCTGGGCCGGTCAGTTCTCGGTGCAGGTAAGTGCAGTCGTTCCCAAACCCATCATTTCCCCCCTTCGCTTCTGCATCGACTCGACTCAGGTCAGTTGCTAAGTCCGTCTTAGGCTGTAGATTTCTCTATACTCGCCATCACGCTCGTCACGCTGCTCACGGTCCAGCTACGGTCCTTCATCATCTACGCCTCACCCATCACCAAAGCATTCATATGCCTTTCGATCTGGATCATCCCACTCTGCACCAGTACGCCCACCCACCGCATTTTCAAACATGCCAATACTGACAACAAGTCAGGCATCTTTGCATGGACCAAGAATTACTACGGCCCAGTGTCCGGCAACTGGTGCTGGATCGAGAAGCAATACAAACGACAGCGTTATACTCTTAACCACGGCTGGCGATTTGCCATTTTCATTATTTCACTATGTACATACATCTATGTTTTCATATACATGAGCCGCCGCCTCCGCCCACAGGGTCTTTCCGAGCTCACCTCGAGCATCCCAGACGACCTTGACTACGAGAAACTCGATAACAAGCCTCGAGATACTGCTGTACTTGCCGGTTGCGGTGCCACCCCTCGCATCAGTCTCGACCAGATTGCAGAGGCTCCTGCAGCTGAGCCAGCCCCAAAAACACACCGCCGTGCGGTCAGTAGTTTCAGCTTTGCTCGCAAACTCCAGATCGATACAGCACCTCGGTCCGTCCACAACGACCCCGCTACTGCTTCGCCTTGTATGAACGACATCGCTTCCCCAGAGGAGAACCATCACCTCGTCGACCTTGAAAAGGGGCTGACCCCTACATCGAAAGAACCCCCGGTCACCGTAGCGCCTTTTCGCCGCGCCGTAACCCGCGTAGAGAACAAGACCAAAGTCGACCGGGACATCTGGAGGATGCTCTTGCTGAACATGTATCCAGTCACGTACCTTGTTCTCTGGATTCCTGGTATTGCAAACCGTATCGCAGAGGGGATGGGGCATGAAGTTAGGGTGCTGGTCATCCTGCAGTGCAGCACGCAATTCATAGGCCTCGCAAACGCTGCAGTCTACTTGTACAAGGAGCACAGAAGAGACATTCGAGAGTGGTGGAACGGCATCAGGCAAAGAAACGCGGCCAAGGCTGCAAGGGTGGAATCTGTAGGGAGTGATCGCGGGAGCAGCAAGTCCAGGTATTGGAGAAGCAACTCGCCCTAGGGCATGGTGGCAGGCTGCTGGAATATTCTTTGGCGGAGAGGCGCATGATACGAACAATTTTAATTGACGAAGTTTCCTTTCTGGTAGTTTGTAGCTGGCTTAGGCGATGCTGCAAAGGCAACAATTCACATCACGATAGTACCACGATCGGTCAATCTGCGCATTTACATGCCGCCAGATAGTTGCATTCGCGACCCTCCGTTCTTCACTCCCATTCTCTGATAAGCTAATCATGGGCGCATTTGACCGCATTTCTCTGAATTCGCAAGATTACCGTCGCCTTAGTGATACCACAAGAGGTAACCAAGCGCTAGTATGCGGTCGTTGCCATTGGGACCGCGAAGTCGAACAGTCTGCTTCACTTGCTGGTTTATCTTTCGTAATCACCCTACATGCCCGTTTGTAGTACCGCCATAACAGACTCTGATGCCCTCAGTTTCGAAGTGAAAGACCCTCTCACACTCACCCAAGCTTTCCCTGCTTGTATAACAGCATCTCTGCCCTCCACTTGCCCACAATTTTTCAACTCAACAACCTACTCCCTAACTTGCACACACACATCAACTGCCTACAAGATGAGGGGTTTCGTGGCTGTCACCACCTTCTTTGCCGTCATGAGCCCGGCCCTGGCCGACATGATCACCACCACCACCAAGGACGCTGCCGTTCAGCCCACCAACGACCCACCCATCTGCAAGTTCGACCCCGTCAAGGGCGAGTACATCTGCCCAGATGCCTCTCGCGCCGTCCCCGCGGCTGAGGACACCAATGCCGCCAAGGACACCGTTGTTGTCGCGGCTGCTGACTGCAGCAAGTGCCAGCACGACTAGGACCAGTGCATGAAGGTAAGCCAACACACTAACCCAGACCTGTGACCCGAGTAAAGCCAACAGCAAACAGAAGTGGGGTTGCTAGTTCTACGACTGCAACAACCCGTGCAAGTGCCAGGACGTCAAGAGCGACCCTAGCTGCAAGGACTGCTCTGCTGGACAGTGCCACGCTTAGACGCTGGACTGGTCGTTAGGCGCTGGTCAATGGCGAAAATTATAGGCGAAAATTCGATGAGAATGACGATAGATGGGCAGCAGTCCTCGTTAGCCAGAGTCAGCTTTTTATTGCTTGGGGAATAAAGTAATATCGACGAAAAGATGCTATCTGCCATACCTTGTGAACTGATGGGCGCACACCTTTCGCCTTTGAAGTCATCTCGCTTGATGAGATCTAATCATGACAAGATCCATACGTGGCTTGCTGCGGATTCCATATCAGAGCCCATAACAACTACTACACATTTTTGCGGAGAGCTTGCGGCTCGAATTACTGCGCACCCGATAGCGTCGTCACAAAACTCAAGAGCAGCCGAAGCAGGCACGATGCTCGGCCTTTTAGACCGATTCGGCTGATCCTCTTTCCTCACGGAGCGAACCGAAGCGAAGGGCTCTATTCTGACCTCGTCCCTCGTTCCATCCTTTTGTTTTCTTCCCCTGGACTTATCTGAACAACTGTAGGTACATAACAATCAGGTTTGCTGTTTCTCGTAAACCATTTGACTGGCTGCCCCAGTTCTCACGGCCCCGCCCATCGTCGATCTTCGACATACCTTCTTTGAGATCCACCACGAAGCGCAGACAGTCTCAATCCCGCATCGTCCCAGTGCCAAAGCTACAACTCTTCGCGACCGGCCCGCTTACACACCCTCGAGCCAGAGCCATGCCTTGGCGGATGCACTGGCCAGGGCCCGTAAAGCGGGTGGAGGCGGAAAAGCACTGTCTCTTCGTTCGGCAATCACACTGGATCTGGCGTGCGGGCATTGAAGAGAAGTCGCATTGAGCGTGGCGCGTCACCGTCGCAGGTGTGACTCGCGTAACGCCGTCTCGCCTCCAACTCGCTTCCTCCTTTTGATGTTGACAATGTCCCTATCGAACCATTCCAAGCTATGCACCCGGCCGATTAACCCCGAAGCAAGTCTTGATCCGTACCGTTTGGGCCAGCGGCAAAAGTGAGTTCCTCAATCAGCAACAACAAGCGGAAGCGATGCGCATTTATTCCGAGTCATGTTGAATTCTTGACAAACTGTCAGCCGCTTGACCTTGCTCATCATGTAGCACTAGCAAAAGTTGCCGGTAAGTCCCAAACTCAAAAGCGGGCCCGCCCGTCAGCGGAAGACCCAATTTTCTCCTGTCTATCAAAAGCCGCTGTTCTTTCTGCTCTCGTTTTTCTTCAACGACATTCCAGCAGCCTCCTTTAAACACAGGTACCGAAGAAAAGTGACACCGGGAGCCCCACACCGTACGCTTTTAGACCCACACAGCTAGTCAGCATTGAGGCCAACAATAGTGAAGTCCAAGTCGCGTACCACATCATTGACAACATGCCGGAAACAGTCATCTCCAAATATCCTTTCGTCTTGGCCACAGTCGCTTCGCGCAAAGAGGGCTGGACACGCAAGCAGTTCTGGGAACACAACGAGACCGTCTACGTTCCGCTGTTGAAGAAGACTGCTGGGAAGATTCATCCGCTCACATGGACGCGACGGTATCACATTGACGATGATGAATGCCCTACCGGCGTTCCCAAGCATATCATTGGCACACCTGATGGTCTTGATTGGGATTGCTTTGGGGAAATGGTATGTGTTACAATGACTTCAAAGACCCCGCAGCTCTAACAATGCAGCAGACATTTGTGGATGAACTGCATTACCAGCAATTTATTGCTTTCATGCACAGCGACGTTGCGGTGCCGATCCTGGAAGAGGAGGAGAAGTTTTGCGACGCCGCCAACACAAAGCTGATTGTAATGAGGAGAGAAGTCAGCGTTGGCGAGAGAGCGCAGGTGCAAAAGCTGGACTAGTGATGTTTGTGCAAATGGGAACGTTGAAGTCATCAGCTTGTTGTGGACATGAATGGCGTTTGATAGCGTTGCAAAAGCACCTAGGAAGGTCTACTGAGCGGAAACTTATGGATCGTTTGATCTAGCTGGTAGCACATGTATAATAGAAAGCATATTCTTTCCTAGGTTGATGGCACCCTCAACATGACCCTAGAGTACGGCAGAGTTTCGATCCTCTGTCGGACTTGTCGAGCCCAACCCTAAGCATATAGTTACTGCCAACACCAGCCGACGTACTGCTGGACTTCTCGAGCCCAACTCTAAGCATTCAGTTACTACACAACAGCAGCCGACGTACTGCAGCGCTCAATCTACCCCGAGTCTACTTCCTGACCGCCAGCACAAACAGCCTTGGATACCCAAGCAGCACCTTACCATCTACCAGTGCCGGATACGCCTCCCTCAAGCGTTCCTCATACTCTCCCAAGAAAAGCTTCTTCGTCGCCTCGTCCTCGATCCTCTGCAAGTACGGCTGCAGTCCCGTGCCCTTGACCCACTCGACAATCGCGGGGGCATCCTTCAGCACATGGGAGTACTTGGTCGTCCACATATCCACCGCCTCGGCGTGCGGCGCCAACGCGTTGTAAAACGCAGCTCCAGGCTCAATTGGGTCGAGGTCCGGCCGCCCCTTGTCTTGGAAGTCGCCAATCCGCGTGTCCTTGAAGAAAGGCGCCCACGGCGCGTCCTCCCGACGGGCAACATCGCGCATCAGCGCGTGGCTCGGCTCGTGGTAGTTATCCGGGACCTGGAACGCGAGCACGCCGCCGGGCTTGAGCGTCTGGAAAAGGCGAGTCAGTGTCTCGATGCGTGTTGGGTTGCGCAGCCAGTGGAAGACGGCATTGCTGTAGAATAAATCCACCTGCTCGCCTTCCTTGGGTGCGAAGGCAGCAAGATCACCCTGCACGAATTCGATACCGGGCAGAGATGCGGAGGCTTTGGAGAGCATGTCCGGGCTGGAGTCCATGCCGGTGATGCGGGCGGTGGGGAAGGCTTCGAGAAGGACTTTGGTCGAGTTTCCGGGTCCGCAGCCTAGGTCGTAGATGCGGGGATTTGGGGTACTGATGCGAGGGGCTATCTGAGCGATGAGGTCGTGGACTGGGCGGGTACGTTCATTGCCGAATTTGAGGTACTGGGTCGCTGACCAGTCTTTCTTGGTAGGTAGAGCTGACATGTTACGCGTCGACGTTCTGTCCGGATAATGCTGGTTCAAATGGGCAGTATCAGCTCTTGAAGGGATCCAAGACTGTGTGGTCCTGAGAAAACGTGATGGGGGCGGTCGATGAATATAACTTCGTGCTACCAGCTCACGTGCTGCTGATTGTCCACAACTACGTGAGGCCAATTGCTTGCATCGGCCGCGGACAACGAAAGGAGTCGCTGCAATCATGACTTTGAATGAATAATGTTTCCGCTTGTTACGAGGACAAGACTCATTAAGAAATAAGAAATGGTCTGCAGGTCGCAAAAGATGACGATGATGGTCTGCAGGCCAGAAAAAAGTGGATCGAGTTGGTCTGCAGGTCAATCAAGCCTGCGTGGCTGAAGGGTGCTGGCCAATCGGGCTGAACTATTCACAGCTAGTTGCGGGGTTAGTTCAATCTCCGGGGCGAAGCTTGGCCGATAACACGAACCCAACGCGTCTTTTTAATTATATGAACACGCTCATCAAGTGAGAGACTATTATGTCATCACCAACAATCGCTGGCGGAAGGCGAGAGTGAGTCTAGAGTTGAGAACAAGAGCAGCGAAGTCCAAAAACTCAGCGAAACGTGCTCAGCTAGCACCACCCATCTTGCCAGCTGTCACCTCAGAATGCGCGATCGCTTCGTTGCTATACTCAATTGGCGTGTCAGGATCATTAGGCACATGCGCGATCTCACTCGCAATGTTGATGCTGATGGCGTCCAGGCTTGAGTCGGGCAGCTGCGCACCATTCTCCTAAACATGGTCAGCAAGCGCTAGTTTGGAGGTCTTTGATATGGACCTGAGATTTACCGAGTACAGTTTCCAACTCAACTTCTCTCTAAGGAAGGGCACAACGTCATTCTCATCAAGACTTCGAAGCTCGCCAGCATCGATTTTATCCAGCAAGCTCGTTGTCAGGCTCACGGCGCCATGGAGAGTCATCTCCGCAGTAGTCGCACGCGCTGTCAGGCTCTCAGCTTCACGGAGTGAACGCTTCGCTTTGTTGTGATCCCCCGGCATCAAGACGGGCCACATGCCTACATTTATCGGCTCATCTGAGGAGAAGTCACCTACGAGTGCGAATTGTACAACAAAAGAGGAAGGCAAATCGAGCGGTGCTGCTGCTGCGTTGATCACCCAGTCCGTATAGGTGGTGTTACTGACGTTAGCCAGAAGAGAGTGCTTTACACTCCCATTAAGGTCAGCCGTGAGTCGTTCTCGCGCATTGCCACTGTACAACCGCGCGACGGTTGCTTGTGCAGACATACTGCTGGCTGCTCCGGTGTCAGCATAATCGTAGCCGAAAAGCTTCCAGTCCATAGCCTCGTTCGTTGTCCAGAAACTGCCAGGATTGCGTCTGAAGGGAAGGAGTGGAGTGTCTTTATCGACCATACTGTTGTCTTCCACGAATACATTGCCAGCACTGCCGACGTTGGACGGCTGAAGCTTGGCGTCTGGATGCTCCGCTTGATACAGGGCAAAAAGTCGGTCAACGTTCCTAAGGTGCTTTATCAGGGGCGTGGTACAATGTTCTGAGCGTGGGATTACGTACGCATGGTGGAGCCAGAACAGCGGCTCGTAAGACGAATATTCGAGGGGCCACATGTGACCTCTGCCGCCGACTTGAGAGGAATAGCCGCCACCAATTGCCCCATGTACCCATCCATGCACCACCTCGATGGCTTCCCAGAAACCATTGAGGGTGCTGCTTCGAAATGCGAGTGCCGTCTGATCTTGGATTTGGCGTCGCAGTCTTGCAAAGCCCTCTGCAAACTCGTGTTGACGCGACTTTTCCCCAGGGTTTTCAGATGCTGGCCACCGAACCGTGTGATTGATCTGCGTCCACTGTCGTTTTCGTTAGTATCGAAATTGGTCCGCTGCGTGGAGCGCTCACCTTGCCATCGAACCCTTGTGAAGGTACTGGCTTGAAGTCGTATTTGTAGAGCGGGTTCAGGAGTTCGATGTTGCGACCTTCGGGTGTGTCGACTGTGACCATTTCCGACATGAAGAACTCCGGCACCTCACCGCTTTGCTCTCCTTGTGACCAATCCCAATATGGGATACGGAATGAGGAGGCTGCCCATCGGTAACGATCAATCTGGTCGGCGGGTGCATATTCTGCAATTATTTGGATACGGGCGTGCAATGCTTGCTTTGGAGAGTTAGAGTTTGCTGTACGTTTCGATGGAGTCTACAATTCACCTCAAAAAGGGCCAGGTAGGGTCGATGCCACCCGAGGAACAATGCCATACTGTGGGGACAGTACCCGGAGCTCCCGATTTTGTGGCTCAGACCTGGTGCATTCAGATGCGTCGTATATGGTTTGCCATGAATCGCTGCAAGAACGATGTCAACTATTCTGTCGAAGCTGAATGATCGTATGTCCTCACCAGCAAGTCCATAGTATGACAGAGGATCCTGTTGATCCGTCGTGTGCATCTGATCAAGACCGAGGAGGTAAAGGTTCCATTGGTCTGGGTAATTGGCTTTCATGTCACGTACTTCGAGGCGAAGGAAAGGGTTGCCTGATACATATTCAGCAGGACGAAAGCCACCTCTCCCAGGAGCTGCTTACCATGCTGATCTCTTGAGTCAATCCCAGTGACAATGGTGGCTTCCGATTGCCGCCTCGCGTTTGACCTTGTCGGTGTACATAGTGCAACGAAGATGAATGTCGCGGCTATCAGAAGCCGGAAAGGCCACGACATAGGCATTGATGTCGCGCTCAACTGAGCAAGTGTAGATATAGGCTTGAGGGGGTAAATTTAGGCCCTATTCAACGATGTTGACGGCCCCTCAATAGAAGATTGCGTAGCAGATTGAGGATCGAGTAGTGTGGAACACAATACAGAAGGCGCCAAAGACTGCTCGCTCTTTCTCGGGTTAGTCTTCGCCATTGGGAACATGGATTGAGGTCAAACGCGGTCGCAATGCGCAATCGATATTGTCCATGACGCGGAGACATTCTGAGGGTCCGCTACTTACCCTTACTTTGGTAATGTTAAAATGGCAGCGACACGGTAGCCGCAGCAATGACTCTAGGCAAACACCTTGTAACAAGTCAGTGTTTACTGTACGTTGATTTGCGATTCCAGGAAGCAGACAGGCAGTGTGGAAGAGCGGGAAAATGCCAAGGCTGAATCTGAACGAACGTTGACAATCACGGTAAGAGGGAACATTAGAAGCTAATCTCAATACTCTGCATCATGATTAGCACTCATGAATCTAATGAAAATGTAGCGTTCGCTAGATGAAGGTTAAGCTAGCTCAGCCAGCTTACCTGAGTATGAGATCCTTGTGGTTGACCACTAACGTGACAGAGAGCTTTGGGAGAGATCGCGAGAGGGCTGGCATGTGCTAACGTGAAGAAATCTTAGCCTGCTCTTATAGTGACCCTGTATCTCCTTTGTCCAAGTAATACGAGGTGCGTCTCGGATCTATTGCACGGACAGCCGTCTTGTGCAACGTTTTGACTCACTAGCCAAAGTAGAAGCGTGTGGTGAAGGCTGTTCAATTGAGCACAAAGCCTTGTATATCTACCTTGAAGACCATTTTAATCTGGACGTGGATCTTTTGATTTGTGAACATGTGAGCGGCTCATCAGCCCAGATAAGTGATCTGCAAGGCTAGTCGCACAAAGCGTGGAGTTGCTGAAAGTTGGCGCGCTGTACGACTGCGCAATGTTGCGTCAGTTATCTTCGCAGGCGGCTATGTACGGATGAGCATGCTTGAACGCATGCAAAGTGGTACAAGAGCCGGCAAGAACAAGTCTGAAGCAATTTCAGATCGGCACGATTTTTTGCCATTGAGTGGACAGGCTAACAAGAGCCGGACACACGCAAACTTATTGCTGAGAGTGATGCAAGGATTAACGCTATTCATGATTACAATTGTCAATTAGAGAGATAAGTTGTAAAAAGTCGGCCGTATCCATTCAGTCGGCCGTAGTTATAGTGTTGTGCGTCTGTTGAACGAAACTACCCTCTCTGATGGGCCTATACCTCACCGCTCCATGATCATGCAATTTATTACTATTCGCCTGAATTCATCTCAATTTGATCCGCGTGCCGTTCAGATGTCGTTGTAGCCAAGAAGCCGTTTTGCCAACCCCTTGTCTGCAACAGCCCATGCCCAAGCCCGTCCGGCCTCCCCACACCACAACGCTGATGGATCGTCAGACTTCTCCAGCATGTGGTCTTTCTTCATTGATTTAATTTCATGACCTGTTGTGTAGGTCATAAAATGTTCAAACTGTTCTCCTTCGAGAGCCAAAGCATTGCCTGTGATACCATGACACAAGCATGGCTCCTTAGTCAGTAAGCCTCGCTCCCATATGCTCTCCCGGGCTTTTGATATAACCTTGTCAATGCGATCCACAAGGTCTGGAAAGTATGGTCTAATGGCGAGCAGCGAAGAAACCACTCCGGGTGCCCCATGGCATACTTGTACTAGACGGTCTTTGCCAGGAGGAAGCGACGACGGGAAATTACCGCTCTCATATTGATAACTGAGCAAAACTGTCAACTCGGCTTGGAGCTTCGCTGCCCATGACTGATCTGTGAGGACGATTTGTGTAATGATACCAATCGCACCATGTACAGCTCCAACGTAGGCCTTGCCGTGCCACTTCCACGGTCGGGGGCTGTCCATTATGTTCGCAATCACCTCATCGGCAGTATCTTCGATAAGTTCAGTGATCTCCTTACTGTCTTTGAAGGCCCCACGAACGAGCCGTAACAAGTATAAGTAGCCCGCGCGCCCGTACAGCCATTCATTGGCTGCTTCCGGCTCAATCAGCACAGCCGCATGATCGCAGAGTTCCCGAACGGTATCTTTGTCTTTCGCGGTCACGGCGTACAAGGCCAATAGTGACATGATGTCGTTCGAGACACCGCATTTGCTTGGTGTTGGTGGTGGGAAGTCTTTGATGTTTGCCTGCGCTTGCTCGATGTACGCGGCTGACCACGTGTTCAACGGGTAGTCGTCCAACCTCAGTTCCGGGTATTCGTTGTGCAAAGCGAAGAAGAGGTACGCCACAGAGATAGGTCCGTAGTAGAGCCCGCCCCCGGGCGGGATTTTGTGTGGTGGATGGTCCGTAATTAGTCGGTCTAGCGACGCTAGCAGCTGCTTGTGAGGGTCTCGTCGTCCTAACGAAGCGTCGTTTCGAAAGTAGCGGGGTAGGCTCTTGGGCTGCGTCTGCGCCGCACTTGCAGTCGCAGCATCTTGTTCGGACATGTTGTTGTAGTGCTTGCAGCAGCTGTGTGTGTTGCGAAAGTTCTTGACAGTTTGCTTGCCAACAGATCGCGTCGCGAGAGCAAGAGGAATCCGGAGCTACGGATGACGTCAGCGGGGCTGGTGGTTGTGGGTTGCGCAGGGCAAAATAAAGGTGAGGATGGTAGCCTCATAGTAACTTGGCACGTGTGAATCTTCTTGATAATCGCTGTGGGCTTCTGGGCAGCACCTGCGTAGATAGAATCTAACGGCCAAACACCCACACCGTATAAGGAATCACGTGCTCTTTTCTGCGAAGTGGTTAACGAAGACAAAGCATATGCATCGCAACATATAAGCAGAACATGCATCAAGGGCCTATTCAAGAGTTTTTTGAATCTTATAGTGTCGATTTAGGATATGCACTTGCTCGATGTCTATATTTCTAAATCGCCGATTCTCTCATTTCAAACGTCACGTATGTTGTCGTTGCTTGCCGGCAGCTCTGCGTAAACATCGTGCCTCGGTTGTGTTTCCTCCATTTCAGCTACTGGCATACCCTCGCTGCTGTCGATATGATGCGCCAAACTCTCTCTTATTTCAAGTACACCCGCAAATTTGGACACAGATTGCTCCTCACAATCTGATGCGTGTCAGAACAAGGCTGCCATATCCTCTATAACGACTGTACTTACGGGGAAGCTGTGGAGACATGTCACTTTCGATATTAGGCGAGGGACATGTTGCTGCCTTGTAGGCTTTCGTACGATGTTTGCGGCGGACATAGAAGCATAAACTGATCACAATTGCAAGAATTATGACACCTCCCAGGACTCCACCGACGATTGCAGTTGATGGCACCGGGTGGTCGCCGTCGGGATGCTCTCCATCAGAAACATATGCGGGCGTTGATGCTGTTGTATAGGGAACTAGGTCTGTTGAACTCGGAGCAGTTAAAAATGGCTCTGGCATTGTTGTTGAGATTAATGATGGAGACACGTTTTTCGCTCTCGTTGATGTGACTAGTGTCACGGCAAGAGTCGATGTTACTGTCGGACTGATCTTTATCGTAGTCGGTGGATTCGTTCTCGAACCTAGTTGAAGTCAATCTATGTTCCACACAAATCCCTATTCTGGGTCTACCTCACGTTCGTTCGGGGTAAGGTCCTTATCCTGCGGGCAACCAATTCCCGGACTGCATGCTTCGACTAAGCAGCAACCAACGAATCCTGCATTGCAGCTGTAAAATACACCACCATTTGGGCAGCTGGTTTTGTGCTTCATAGATCCTGGACCCATGCTGTTTGAGAATCAAGGCTCAACGGTGTCTGGGCGATGGTATCGTCAAGAAGCACGGTGTGTATATCGTAGGATCGCGGATAGCGGTTGTGAAAAGGCTGTAAATGTTTCCCATCACGTTTGCAATACTTCGAGCCAAAGTTAATAGCGCAAAGAGGAGGCAAAAGTGCAGCACGAACAAAGCGTTGTGGTAATCTCAGCAAGGGATACGCTCGGCTTGGCTGATGGCTTGTTTTAAAACACTAATGTTGCCGCGGCCAGTGCTCAAAGGCTAGTCCATTGATAAAAAGATTTATTTTTATTCTCGCAGACGCGTGGTTGAACCGACGAGGGTGGGGGTTTTAGAGTGCTATCGCTTTTTTTTTGTGCTCATATGGCTGCGGGTAAGCTCGCATAGTTCTTTCTAGTGTTGTATGTGCGCCACTTCCCAGCATTGACAGGTTCATACTTCTTGACTTCTCCAACTTCCTTGATAATGGGGTCGATTATGGCTTCTGGGTCAGGATGAATGAAAAATGGTATCGAGTATCTTGAAGGAAGCATGTCGCCAGATGCCTTTGGGCTGACAACTCGATGCATTGTGCTTCGACATCGATCGTTGGTCAATCGCTGCATCAAATCTGCAATATTGATGAGGACAGTGCCAGGCACCGGCAGTGCTGGTTGGAACTCATTTTTGTGAAAAGGGTCGACCTCAAGGCCTCCTACAGCATCTTGGAACAGCAGCGTGCAGAGTCCAAAATCAGTGTGAGGGATTATACGAGCGTGACCTTCTTGTTCAACTACTTCTCTCTCGATGGCAGGGTAGTGGAGAAGGCGTAGTTGAGGATCCGCCTTCTGGGTTATACCGTCGAAGAAGCAATCGCCGAGGTCCATGGCCATGGCCAAACACTTCAGCACGTTCAGACCTAGGGATAAACATTGCTGATAAAATTCGTCAATCGTCTTGCGGAAGCCCGGTAGATCTAACTCCGACGGACAACTTGGGTTCGCGAATCGGCGGTGTTCATAGCACTCTTTGTGGTCGACGCCGCCGTTCGCCTCATCGCCATCGGCAGTGTAACCTTGGTTCAACTCTGCGTCTTGGAGCCGCCAGCGTAACTTTTCTTGCAGCGGTAGATCGAAGAAGGCTTTGGACTGGCTATGATCAGTCGCTGCTATCGCCTACACATTGCGTTTGACGCACCAGAGCAAAGATCTCATCCACTCGCTCTTGAGGGATGCCATGGTCCTTTAGGTAGACCCAGCCCACGGTTGAGAAAGCATTATATAACTGCTTTGCCACTACACGCTTGTCCTGGTTATCTCCGTGTATAAACCGATCAAAGGACACAATTGCGATATTATTAGCTTCAGCCATAGATAGCGCGTGTGTTCGCGATTGCCGAAGAAAGGATTGTATGCGCTGAGTCGTCCTCATTTGGATGTTGAAAGTGAGGGTTCCCAAGCTTGCAATGACGTCATCGCGCTCAAATTAGAACAACGGCAAATAATGCCTTTTGGGGCGGAGCGGTACATTGAGAACTACTGTGCATACTCGCGGCTACAATTCAGCCCCTTGAGTGCATCAGACAATAGGTCAGGAAGTAAGCATATCAAAGATTTAGAAACATAAGCAACCTTTGTAAGCATGCTGATATGCGTTAAGAAGGAGGGATATAGCCCTCGTGTCTGTGCTGGGAAGCTGGTGTCTACAATACTGCTCTTACGCTCTCCTTACTCGATTGTTTTGAACTTGAGGAGCTCGCTTCAGCCTCGAACTCTCTCGTTCTCCTCGCAACGTCTTCCTCACAAATATAGGTTAACAACCAACTTCCCACACCACCCCATCTCCAAGCCAACGGATCCATCTCAACGCTCAGGCCTGCAGCCTCATACTGCTCTCGTTCGATCTTACCCTTGCCATTGAACTTGGCGAACTCTCCGAGCAAGCGATCGCGTTCTTGTTGCTCCTCGCCGTCATGCACATGGTAGAGATATTGTTGCCGGTTACCGCGTGAGACGACGCGCTCGGTGCGCTCGCGTCTACAGCGCTCGTATATATCTAGTGCCTTCTTCTTTTCGCATGTGCTCTTATTCTTGATCGCACCAAGACACAGGCCCAAAACGTGTCCATCCTCAATCGACATACCAGCACCGGACGCGAGATAAGGAAGAGTTGCATGGGCGGCGTCGCCCAATATCGTAAAAGTAGCAGAAGGATGTGACCAGGTCGGATCCAGGCCTGGACGAATCATGAGTCGCCATTTGAAGACGTCTTTGCACAGGGCAAGAAGTTTGGGAATCCGAGGATCCCAATCTGCGTACAGAGCACGCATCTCTTCGACATTGCCGGCGAGGGTGTTGGCGCCTGCTGGCATGTCATCCGGGACCAAGAGAACCATATTGAAGAGTTTGCCACCGCGAAGCACGTAATTAACTGTAGGACGTCATCTATGTGGACCAAATACTACTTAGGAAGGGTATGGACTTACCGGCATGTGCATCAGGCCCGATCCAGTAGTTCACTTGAGGATCTTCGACGAAATGACTTAACTCGGGATCCTTTAACATCTGCTCCGTATCCAACAGTAACCTGTAAGCCAGATCACCAGTCAGTAGGGGAGGGTCAGCCCGCCCGAGCAGAAGCTCTCGGCACTGGCTATTGATGCCATCTGCGCCAACGATCAAATCTGCCTCGTATCTCCTCGAGTTCGCGCACAAAGCAATCGCTTTTGTAACATCCCCACTCAAATCATACTCGATATTCACGACACGGGAGCTCGTAGTCAGCTTCGCACCCAGCTCCATCGCCCTATTCAACAAGGCCATATGTAGATTCGCGCGATGAAAATCCCAGAACGGTGTTCCGCATTGTGCTTCATACTCATGGAAATCCATGTCTGATATTTTTTTACCTTTCCACCCGATCATGTTGCATAGACGTGGTGAGGTTGCGAGTTGGGACAGAACATCCTCGAGACCCCAGGAAATCAGAACGCGTGTGGAGTTGGGTAGACATTGAATTCCAGCGCCAATCTCTCCGATTTCTGACGCCACCTCGAGAATGTGAACGCTGTGACCTTCCAAAAGGATGGATATGGCTGCCCCCAGGCCACCGAGCCCGGCGCCAACTACTATGACCTGCAAAACTGATCAGCCAAGAGCTCATAATTCCAGTTCCCCTCTCGAGAACTTACGTCAAGTTTGGTTCCCGCATCTCGCTGCTTCTGTTGAATGACCTGTGGTTTGGAAGGAGCCATGATGTCACCAATGTCACTTGATCGCTACAGAGCTCAACAACAGAGAGAGTATTTGAAAGATGATCAAGATTTGGAGTCTGAAGAAATCACACACATAGAATAGCAGTGGTTGTTGTACTCCCACTCCGAATCAAACTGCCGCCATCTTGCCCACCTATCAATGGTGATGACGCGTGACATCGCGCTGACAGGCCCCTCACCATTGTCAGGAGGTGCACACAAGCTTATCGGGCTAGCAGCGGGCCGGTGGGGATTGGTATCGATTGCAAAGTGGTGGTCACAGTCGCAGCTACGGTTGGCGGAACACACTGCAGGTGAAGAGTGGGGGAGGGGAACGCAACGGAGCTTGTGAGGGGCTCAACACAACGCATGGTCTGTGCTCCAGATGGCCCAGAACAGTGAACTGGCGTGATTAGACATCAAGCTGGACCAATATTAGCAGCAGAGTGTACGCTGGGAAATGCTCGGGTAGAGTAAGGTCTCAAAGTGCATACTCTGATCAGAGTCCAACATGAAGATAATCGATGTTCCGATTGTCGCATTGCGCGTTCCTAAATAGAGCTGTTCAAAGCTGTAGATGATGATGAAAGTGTGGTGGATATATGTCTACTTGAATTCTGTTGGACCATTGTAATCTACCAACGAATACGCTTCGCCTGCCTTCTGCTTCCTCAAGATTTCACCCGCTGGTGCTGGTACCTTCGCATCCTTGGGTAGCGCATTGTTCTTCTTGAAGTCATCGCACATCTGCTCCATAGTCACCCACTCGACACCCTCATGCTTGTTTATATGCTCAATGATCCGCTCATGCATGAGCACAACATGTGGCCGTCCACTAACATCAGGGTGAATTGTCATCGGGAACACAAACTCATCATACTCTCGGTAGAAGTAGTCAAAGTGATCCATCCAGATCTGCTCGACGTCTCGTGGGTTCACCCAGCCGTGCGAGTTTGCACTGTTCTTCATAAACATCATCGGTGGTAGATCGTCGATGTACCATGATCCAGGAATCTCTACAAGCCCTGTTTCTTTCCCCTTGGTAAGTGGCTTCATCCAGTCGACTGTTGCAGCGTTAACATATTGGTAAGCACGAAACGAGAACGCCCTACCTGCATTCTTAGAGTAGTCGATCTTTGTCCACTCGTCGCCTGTGCGAAGCCAGTAGCACTTGTGATCTTCATGAGACATGCTGTGGTCGTACTCAATGCCGTATGAAAGAAGAAGATCAGTCCCTTCAACAGATGTCTCCCACCATGGTGCAACCGAGCCACGAGGGGGCTTACCGCAAAACTCGGTGAGCTGTTTATAGGTCTTGTCAAGAACATCGCGTTGTTGCTCAAATGTCATGTCTGCTGGGTTCTCGTGCGAATATCCATGGAGACCGATCTCGTGACCCGCATCTCGGACTGCGGCGCAGTCTTCAGGAAACGTGTCGAGGGAGTGACCTAGCCGATTAGCATCGATGACTGGGTATTTGGATGTTGAGCGACTGGTTGATGGACTTACCTGGGATGAACCACGTTGCTTGTCTCGATTAAGAGGTGTTCGTTCAACTGGAGCGTCTGACATACCTTTGATCTTGTATTTATCGAAAAGCTTTAGCAGACGTTGTGTACCGACTGTGCCTGCCCATAGACCTACATTCTGTTAGAATCTTAGCTTTACAGCATACTGCTACTTGTCGTACCTCTGCTGATATCACTGGTAGAGTCCTCTCCACCATAAGACCCAAGCCAACCTGCAACCTAGAGAGCTTTGAGTTGCTGCTAGTAACGATGCTGGACAGCCGTACTCACAGCGTCAATGTCCACACCATAGCTTACAAGAACCTTTTTCTTGCCCATTTTGGTGTTCAAAATCGATGCAAATCAAGTCGCTGAGCCTTGAGGACAGATGTTAGTGTAGACAAGAAGTAATCAAATTGAAGTGAGGCAGCATTGTTTGGCAAAGTAAACATCTACCCCGCTTATGTTCGGCCGTGACGCAGGGTCTAGGAAGTGGAATTCAAGGCGTAAGGTGGGGGCGGATCCCCGATTTGTCCAACCTCGATGAACGCTTATCATTTGCGTGTCCATCTTTGAACCCAGAGGCTGTCATTCCTGCATTATACGATGTTAAACTTGACCCCTAGACGCCCGGACAATTGGCGCGCTTGGGAATAAGTTCCGAAAAATACACCGTCATATAATCGCAAGCTAAAAGGAATACCGGCTTATGTGCACGATGACAAATGGCACAGACTTGTCTAAGTTACGAACAGAGTTATGAAAAGCATAGGTGAAGGAGATGCCTTACTTGACTCATACTCGTGCAATAGCTAGAAGAAGTAGTGCTATAACTTCAACTTAAGACAATCAGGACGATTGCTTCAACACACTGTCGATGACCTTTGCTGCACCCAAAGCCCTCTCCTCGTGAAGACGGCGTGCGACGACCTGAACACCAATAGGCATGCCATCCATTGCATCCACATCGAACAAGTTCCAATTCCATTCATCCAACGGGTTTCTAGGCGTGTAAGTGTCTGTCTTTCGAGCTGCCTCGCTATCTAGCTCTTTTGTTACCCGACCAGCAGGTATGACAACGGCAGGATAGTCGATGAAATTGAAGACCTTAGTATAACCGACCCATCGACACTTGCGGTGCGGAACCGCAGAGTGAGGCATAACAGGAGTGAGAAGGATGTCAATCTCTTTGCCTGATTTTGCGCTTCGTGTCGACCTCCAGAGTTCCAGGTATCGCTTCTGAGCCGAGAACTTTTGTTTGTTCAATTGCCAATATGCGTAGATTGAGATTGGGCTACCCTTATTCACCAGGGCATCGACGTGAGGAATGAAAGGCTCACCGCCTGCCTCGACGTCTCGTCTAATGTCCTCGCCTCCGTCAGCAGTATAGTATTGGTCCATGATATCGATGCATTCCTGGTGCAAACTACCGGGGCTCCACACCACAATCTCATGGCCAGCTTGTTGGAGTTTGCCTGCAGCTTCCTCCAATACACGTGCAACCGGCGGGTGTGGTCGTACTACGCCGTCATCTCTCATTACAGCAATACGCAATGGCCGAGATTGTGCATCTTCAAACATCTCTGAACGCCAGGGTACGGGAGAGCATTTGGGATCATGATCCCACGGGGCCGCATCGACAACAGCCTTAGTAGCAGCCACCAGAGAGTCAATGCATTGACTCATCGGCCCAATGACTGATGGCACATGTTCCTGGCCCTCGGTTGACACCGATACGCCATGATAAGGCAAACGAGTGCTCTAATGCTGGTCAGTCGGCAGCAACAGAATGCATGCGAGCAGTTTGCCTCATGGGGACTAGCTTACACTCGGCTTCAAGCCGTACAAGCCGTTCATGTGGGACGGTATGCGGATGCTGCCTCCGATATCCGTTCCCCATCCAATTACGGTGCCTCGAAGCGACAAAAGCGTGGCCTCTCCACCCGTCGAACCTCCAGGGGTAAATTCGGGATTCTTCGGATGCACGGTGAGTCCCCATAGCGGGTTGTCCGTTTCACACCACTGCAAGGGAAAGACCGTAAGCGTCATAAGTATACGCACAAGGGTGGGAAGCTTCGTGCCGATGACGTACCATGATGGATTGAGGAAGATTCGACTTTGCGATGATGATGGCGCCCAATTGCTTCAGAAGCGACACTAGAACGCAGTCTTGCGTGGCTGGCTTGAAAGCACGTCCAACATAGCCCAAAGTGCTGTCGAATCCTTCAACGTCGAATTGATCCTTCAGAGTCATGCATATGCCGTGCAAGGGTCCCACGAGTTTGCCATGCTTCTTGAAATGCTCGTCGAGCTCATTGGCCTGCTGCAGCGCTTCGTCAAAAAGAATTTCAGTAAGGCTGCCAGCGTCAGTCAAATCTCCGGGTCAATCATTACGCTAGACGTGCCAGTTTGTCTGTGCCTGTCAGTGCTGTGGCCGGGACATCTTGTGGGGAATGGTATTGTACAAGTCTGTGAGCTTCAATTGCCCTATAAAAACATGGCGTGAGAATGGTACGATCACTTTAGAGTTGCGCACGGAGCGTACCGGTGCACGTAGGCAGCGCATAGCGCCGACGCGCTCACGGCGCCAGAAGCAATCGCGTACAGAGTGTCATCGACGCCGTCGATGGCCGTAATGTCTCGTGAACTGCTTTTGGTGCCTCCAGAAGTGTCGAGCTGCAGTAGTTAGCGCATTGTCAACGACGTTGTAGGTCCACACGGTGGCAGGAAAGTACCTGGAAGCGAGCCTCGTGTGTTTCGAGGAACCTGTTGATGGCTTTCTCGCGAGCGAGCCGTTTCTCATTAACGGTCTGCAGCCATTGTGGCACCTCAGAAGCAGTCATGGCACAGGTGATGGAGTTGAGACGATACTAGGGCGGGCGCAGAGTCAATAGCACACGCGTGTCACTGCTCAACATTCGTGGTCAAATGCACAAGATAAGAGCGCAGTCAGTGGGCGGCATCATGCTGCAACCAAGTCCTGATCGACTGCGCGGGCGGAGAGTGGAGTCGCAAAGGTGTAGCGTCACCAAGCGCGGTAGAGGTACCGTACCGCCTCGACCCTGCGCCTGCGAAATGAAGGTGGGGTTCTGGGCGTCCGCGAGGCGCACCTTCCATTTGTCGCCCAAAACAACTGTGCAATGCACCGTTTTCGTCGTTCGGCAATCCCTTGTACGGGTCACCTCATTGCTCGGGGCTTGCGAAAAGAATTTCACAGCTACGGAGCTCTTGGGCCAGGTCATGACCGTCCTACATCAGTTGAAAATGGGCAGACCGCGAGCAGATGCTCGAACGTTTGCCCCTCCAGGATTCCTCAGGTACCCCCATTTTCGAAGTTAGCGGACCGACCTTGGGAACTACCAGCCTTATAGCATGTCTCCCTCAATATGGAACCTCATGAAGCGCTCAGGATCTGATCAGACGCCACCCCCCTCGCAAAGAACATCGCCCACTGGACATTCGAAACTCCAGAAGATGGCGCCCGGACTGACTGTCAACTCCATTGGTTCCCGTTCCTCGGGAAGTAGCTTGGAGGTTGCGTCACAGTTTTCGTACACCAAGGACGATGACTATTCGAGCTTCATGAGCGACGTTGTTGTTGTTGGAGCTGGCCCTTCTGGTCTCATGCTCGCGTACGTTCCTGGCAGTACCGCTGCGACTAAACGAAGCTGAACAATGTAGCGATAATCTTGTGAGATACGGCATCAAAACAAGGATCATCGACGACCGCCCAGACCGCACCTCGACCGGACGCGCTGATGGCATACAGCCTAAGACTATCGAGACTCTGCGCCAGATGCGTGTCGCAGAGCCCTTGCTGCGCAAAGGTGTGAAGATATTTGACATTTCATTTTGGAAATCTTCAACCGATGAACCACTGCACCGAACAGGCCGCGAGGTCCACTACCCGCCTGTGGTCGATCTGCTCGACCCTTACATCTTGTTGGTCCACCAGGGTATGGTCGAAGCTGTTTTCGAAGACGATCTTCGAGAACGGGGCACGGTAGTGCTGCGCAATACAGCTTTCGAAAACGTCGAGTACACACCACAACTGATCCGGCCATTGACTGTCACCTGCAGGCAGGATGTCACCCAGACCAAAAAGTCATTTGCGACTCGATATGTCGTTGGTTGTGACGGCGCGCACTCCAAGGTACGGAAATGTATCCCCGGATCGACTCCTGTTGGCGCTTCATCAGATGCCGTATGGGGTGTCTTAGATGGTGTGCTTGACACAGACTTTCCGGATATATGGAGCAAAGTCGTCGTTCAGTCTGAGACACTAGGTTCTGTCCTAATGATTCCTCGCGAACGTGGTCTGACCCGTCTTTACATCGAGCTTCGACCAGGCTCGGAAGCGGCGGTATCAGCCGGTGAACAAACACCCCAAGAGTTCGTGCAGAGCAGAGCACGAGCGATCCTGCAGCCCTACAGACTAGAATGGAAGAACGTCGAATGGTTTGGGCGTTACAAGATCGGACAAAGGGTGGCTTCCAAGTTTACCGATTCTGAGCGAAGAGTGTTCATTGCCGGAGATGCTAGTCACACCCACTCACCAAAGGCAGCACAGGGTATGAACACGTCAATGCATGATTCGTGGAATCTAGCATGGAAAATGAACTTCGCTGTCCGTGGTCTTGCAAAGCCTAGCTTAATGGAGAGCTACGAACAAGAGCGAAAGAAAATTGCTCAGGATCTCATCGATTTCGATTACGAGCATGCTAATGCTTTCCACGAGGGCGATCCGGCTGCTCTCGCGGCCAATTTCACAAAGAACGTCGCGTTTATCTCCGGATACGGCGTAAGCTACACACCAAATGCCGTCAACGTGTTTGCCAAAGGTTACACGCGTGGTCATCTTACGCCAGGATTCCTCCTTCCTCCTGCCAAGGTCACCCGATTCATTGACTCAAATCCGGTAGATATTCAGACCGATATTCCTGCACTCGGCCAATTCCGCATCTACTTCTTCTGCCATGACATTCACAAGGCGATGCCCTTCCTAGAGACAGTTTGTCACCAGCACTCTGGCATGGGATCGTACGTTGGCCGCATCACTGCCGCTGGCAACGCCTCATACACCATGCAGCCCCCACTTGCCGCACCGCACGACCAATTTGTCATCCCTGAGCGATACACCCCCGTTAGTGGCATTTTCACGTATGCTTTAGTGACCGACCAGAATCGGGACGAAGTTGAGATCAAGGACTTACCACCTGTATTGCGCGAGTCTGTCTGGTCGTTCTATCTTGACGATGTCCCTCACAAAGATACTCGCAAGCAGACAGTCATGGACAAGTGGCTTGATGGACTTGACGAGAATGAGGTTGTCGTTCTCAATGTTCGCCCTGATGGCTATGTTGGTACAGTGCGCAGATTCGCCAGCGGCAGCAGAGAAAACGGCATGGCCGCCGTTAATTGGATGGACGACTACTACGAGGCTTTCATGAGGGATCAATAGTGTTGTTGCATGAAAGGTACATTTTAGCATAGTTTTGGCGTTGGTCTAAGGGTTGGAGCGATATACACAATATACACAAACAGCATAGACCGTGCTTATCATGTTCAACACGCATTCCATTTCTCCTAGATGTACCTCAGCTCTGTTAAAACCTGCTGTTCGCAAATGTAAATGCTGTTGTCGAGCAAATGTTCCCATTATCTGGTACATTTTTGCTTCTTTGTTAGGAGAACTGCTCGCAGATTAGGAGCCCCCACTTTTCAGCTCATCTCACCATGGGTCCCTATCAGCGTATCGAGCTTTCTTACATTCTCGTTCTCATGTCGTATCGGCTGAGACTTTGTGGAGGAGCTGATAAATTCAATAATGAATGAAGAAAGATGGAGAGGTAATAAATCCCGGCATGATGTGTTCATGCGCATAAATAATTCGGAGTGCCTCCAAAACTTGCGGCAACCTCATCTGGTACCGACCTGAACTCGGTGCACTCAAGAGAGCTTCCTCATCTCTATTCTTACTACTATAGGCCCCAAACATCCTAAGCCCGATAATGGCTTATCCCACAACAACCGTGCTGATCGACGAGGAAAAGTACAACGCGTCCGTCACCAGCCTGGAAAAGAACCATGAAATGCGCACATCGCTCGATACTATTGACAAGGTTGCCGAACGCGCCTATGGTATATTGTCCCCAGCCTCCATCCTCAGCAAATTTGGTTAACACCCACAGTCCGCAAACTCGACTTCTACCTTCTGCCTTTCCTATCAGTGATGTACTTTTTCAATTCCGTCGACCGTAGTAACCTTGGAAACGCGAAGACAGACGGTATGGATATTGATCTGGGGTTCACGGGCGAGCAATACAGCCTACTAATATTGCTGTTTTACATTCCGAATGGATTGTGCGACTTGCCGCTGAACATGTTGACTAAGAAATGGAGCGGCAGGGTCATGTTGCCCAGCTGTGAGTATCTTTTCCTGGTAATTATTCTCGTACTGACGCCATGAAGTAATGGTCGGGTGGGGTGCGATGGCCCTGTTTCAGTGTGCGGCGACAAACTTTGCGGGCATGTTGGTCATTCGACTCTTTTTGGGTGCCTTTGAAGCCGGCTTCTTCGCAGGCGTGGTATTCTATCTCACGCTCTTTTATACACGCGGAGAGCTTGGTTTTCGAATAGCCCTTTTCTTTGGCAGTGCGCTGCTTGCCGGGGCCTTCAGTGGCTTGATTTCGTTTGGAGTTTTCCAGATACACCACGCCACAATACCAGGTTGGAAGTGGCTCTTCCTTATCGAAGGTCAATACACACAAACAAACAGGATAGTAGATAAAATTGCTGACCTCTAATAGGTGCAATGACAGTCATCATTGCTTTCATCGCCTATGCATGGCTCCCAGCAACCCCCCAATCAGCCTGGTTCCTCAATCAAGCCGAGCGAACTGTAGCCGAGCGTCGCACACTGCGCGACCTATCGTCTTCTGCGAGTCACGATTTCAATCTGAAGGAGTGCTTCAAGGAGTGGAAGAACTGGAAGATGGTTCCATGGTGCATCATCGCCTTCACGTACCCAGTAGCCTTCAGCACAACGTCCAACTTCATGCCACAGATCGTCCAAAGGCTTGGATACAGTGTTGTCAAGACTAACCTCTGGACCATCACACCGAATGCCGTTGGCTTTGTCGTGCTGCTCTGCATCACGTACAGCAGTGATCACTTTCGCGAACGTACCTTCCACATTGTTGCATCGCTATGCATCTCACTTGTCGGCCTGGTTATCCTCGCTTCCATCGACGTCCTGGCCAACAAAGTTGTAGCATACTTTGCTTGCTTCTTGCTTGCATCTGGTGCCTATATCCCCAGTTGCTTGTTTCATTCATGGCATAACAACAACAATCTCAACGAGAATGCTCGAGCTGCTACGACAGGGTTGCTGGTGGGACTGGGGAACCTGGGCGGGATCGTGTCGGCTGCGACGTTTCGTCAGGAGTACGCACCAAAATATATTCCAACGCTGGCCGCGACTGCGGCGTGTAATGTGACGTGCATTGTATTCACTCTATGGTTGGGCGGCTGGATGAAGATGGATAATCGCAGACGAGATAAGCAACAGGGCGTCAAGATTAAGGCCGAAGAAGTCAGGACAAGCGAATTAGGGGATGGGGAAGAGAGCGAAATGTGGAGGTACTTCACATAAGGCTGCATGGGTGGCGATGATAGAGAACAGCGTTCCAAGCTTGAGGATTTCGCGGTATCAAAGGGGCGTCATAAGCAGGACTCATACAAGGTAAGCTATAACCTACAAGCATCAGGATTTTGGAGAGCGCGATTTGTTCCTTCTGACATCGGGTTTTCAAGCCCTCGTTCACGATTTGCTGCGGCTCACGTCAGCTAGTGTATTACCTCGCAATGGCGCTTGGGGTGGGTTTTTCATCGAAAGTACACAATTACTAGCAGTGCAACAGTAGGCAGTAGGTAACAACACTAATAAAAGCGCTGCACTAGCCCGTATCGTCTCATGCACACTACGCAAACATACCCCCGCCGCTTCCACCAACTAGCCGCCATTGTACCAATCCCCTGAGGACCATCATACCATCGTGTACCACTGCCCATCTGACCTTGCTCAGACACCGACTCACACATGCCGCAAGCCCATTTGTGCCCCTCTTCCCTGCTGCACCAGGGATCCCGTCCTTATAATCAGCCTGTAGCAGCATCTCCGGCTCCGTTTTACTGATAGTTTCAAGAAGATTCTTCATTTCGCACGCAGGATCCCAGATGATCTCGTCCTCATCATCCTGTATTGAGATTGACGCCATTTCGCCCTTACCCGCTGTTGCAGGAGAAACAGGTCGCGCATACCACACGCCCCAGACGACCAGGGTGCCAAGATAAACAGCCCACGGGTGGTGCCAGAGCCGACCAGCGCCGACATCGAGTTCGCTATCCAAGACGTCGACGCCCTGATTCACGAGCGCAGCGGCATGCCAGACAGCTTTACCGGCTTCTCTGAGGTTCTCTGCAACCCACTTCTTTACTATGCGTTGGCTGCGCGCGTAGTCTGCGCGCGCGACGGGACGTCCAAGGATATGACGTGCACCTGCGTATATCTGGAGGTCGAGGAAGGGCGTATGCAAGAGGATGTGGGCAGAGTGATAGAGTGAGAGGGTGGCAGACCGCATGACTTGAAATTCTTTGGCAAGGAAATGGTCTGATGAGGGGAGCCGGGAAGTGTATGTAGTACAAAAGGTTTCATAGTCAGCGTGCCAGGCTGTGTAAGAGGCTGCCAGGCGCGATTGCCAGTTGCCGAGAGGATTGGCGGAGATAGGGTCGCCTAGTGAGGTCTGGTCGCGGCGCTGCATGTCCCATGCTACAGACATGAGTCCGTGCAGTAAAAGGGAGCGAGAGAGGTTGTTGAGGTTCTTTGGGACGGCTGAAGCGTTTGGATGCAGGTACATCTTCAAACAAGAGAGGAAAAGTGGAATCGGGGGCTGCTTCTGCCGCAAGTGGTGCCAGGTCTCTGCTGAGTCGGCTTCCCAAAGTGACTGATCGCACGGCAAAGTGGACCGCAGCTCAAACGCTGACATGCACAGGGATTGGCAAAAAAGTACTGCATGCTGAGTGTCCCACATGAAGCAAAGAAAAGCTAGCCTATGATCGTCAGCGCAGAGGCTCCTTGATGTGATAAATCTTGGCCACAAACCTCTTCTTCTGTTCAGCATCGATCCATGTCTTCCAGTCATCCTCTAGGTCATCAGTGGCATCCTCCAGGGTGGGTGGCCGAATGCTCTGGCAGTCACTCCGCCGTATCAGATTGATCAGCAATCCATGGAAGAGATGAGACATGTCATGCTGCTTTTGCCCTGCTCTGCTCTTTCCAAAACACTCAACGAGAAGAATGGTCTGCAATACCCACAGGTCCGGCTTCGCAGAGAATCCAGCGCTCTGAAAGATTTGCGGCCGCAGCACGTCATGTATGCATACCTGGTGCATGTCAGCAGCTTCCCATCGCACTGTTGAAGCGTTCAGGACGTACTGCGAGCTGGTGAGCATCCTTTTCGCCGTAGGTGGCTCCGAGTAGCAGCACAGTCGTTAGCAGTAGAGTGTCAACATGTGAGGGCTCGAACGTGGACATATGCAAGAGTGGATATGTGGTGTTGAAGCGTGTCCAGAACAGGTCGCAGTACGTCTGTAGGCAGCTGAGGGAAAGAAGCGGATGATCTCTCATGACGATGCTGCCATCCGGGGCAGTAGGCTGCGTGATATCAACAAGATCCAGGACCTGTTGTCGCGCTAGCTCGTCGATGATCGGCAAACTCCGTGAGGGCTGAAGCATGGACATCGGTCGCTCTACATCAGGCAACAGTCCGCTTTTCAGTGCTTGGGGTTGGTATCGAATGGGTGACTTAGTTTCGACACTACTACTTTGGGGTGGCTGAGCAGAAACTTTGTTTGGTGGCAGACACTCTTCGTTAAGAGACGAGGTGATCATTAGCTCGGTGGGAGATTGGTGAACCACTGAGTCTGTACGCTGCGATGGTAGCGATCCGAACTCAGCACCCGTCGATAATGGTTTGTTGAAAGTCATATGGTCAAGCTGAAGATCGAAGGCGTGACTGGGTTGAGACACGTTGTTGTTAGAAAACGGGAAGGTAGGAAATGAATCGTGTACGGGTGCCGGCTGTTGAGCTTGAGTCCCCTGGGCCAAGTCCATATCGAACAGCCAGCTATAGTTATTCATCGTAGTGAACGGATTGTTAAATGAGCTTGCCGTATCCGGATTGAATATTTCGTCGAAGGGTGCATCATCAAACGCAGTAGTAGTGAAGGTATCAGGATCGGGTTGCGACAAGTCTGTAGACCAGAAGCGCTGATCTATTGGCGAAAAGGTTTGAGACGAGAGTGCGTTAGGGTCTAGCGTGGTTGAAGGATATGCTGAAGCAATTCCAGAATCATGGTCGTCTAAGGAGTTGCTCAGTGATGCGTTGTGTGAGATAGGAGGTGATATCGGTGTGCCCTCTTCGTGGCTTGCGAACAAGGCAAAATCCGCAAGTGCCTGTAGTGGATCGTTGTGCTGCGGCCGCGGGGGCGCTTGTGGCTTGTGAGCGGCGTTGGCAACGGCAGGCTTTTTGGTTACGATCTTGCCATCAGAGTCCTTCCACATGCGCTTGCCTGTCTCCCATTAGCCTTTATAGACGAAAGGTGTCACGATTAGGGGACTTGCGAGTGTTCAGAATGCCACATCCTTCAGCGCCGGCTTCGTCGTCCTTTTGCTTGTGACGGGCCATATGCCTTTCTACTCATGTTGTCAGCGTCGAAGTTCAGATGCAGCAGCAAACCATGAGCCATCCTACATGCATGGCCATGTGATATGTGAGACAGTAAACGTTCCTCGATAACGTACAGTGGGGGCAGATCACGGCAAGCCGGTGCCTAGGTACTGTTTCTTTGGGATCGTCCTAACGGGAAAGAATGCACGGCTCACGAGAACTTCTAGACGAACAAGGATTTGGTGAAGAAAACAGAATTATGGGCGCACAAGTGATGAACCTTGTTCAGACCTAAAGACATCGAACAGCACGTGCGTGGCGTGGAATGCCTATTCGGTGCAAGTTCTTCCAATCCGCAAGAAACGAAACATTTGGCTTACCGAGCAAATCCCTTCTCTTGAAGTGAGCTCGACATCGGTCGCAGGTATGCTCTCCATTTGAATGATTCAGTAGATGTCGTTGAAGGTGCTCGGCTCTAGTGAAGCTTCTCCCGCACCCAGCAGTATCACAGACAAACTTCCTGCCTTCTGCTTTGCCTGTAATGTCCTTTCTCTTGCGACGTGGCATTGTGCTCGAGTGATCAGAAGGAACTGAAGCCATGTCCCTTTCGCCGTACTGTGTTTGAGATCGTGGTGCTCGGTGCGCAATTGAAGGTTGGGGGCGACTGCAGTTCTATAATGGGGGTCCGTAGGGTCCAGGGTAAGATGCCGTTACTCCACATAACTCCGACTCGGAGCGATGTGCTCCTGGAAGCTTATCAGGGTGAACGTTTCCGCTATCAAAGGCCGAGCTCCTGGTCAACCTCAAGGCTCTTGCGTTGCACTAAAATGCGGGGTGAACGTCACTAGGGCTCACAACCTGAAGAGTGGGGGAGCGAAGAGGGTGATTGGCAACGCTCGAAACCACACAAGGCTAAAAGCGCTGTGCATTTGCGCGCCCTTAGACTAGGGTTTAACGGCTCAAGGCGCCCTAGCGCAACACACACGGTCTGTCGAAGACCGGCATGGTTGTTGACACATTTGCGGCTCAGGTCTTAGTCAGGGCTGCGGGATTTCGAAAACTGGGAGACCCTAGTAATCGCGTATATAGGGCGTGTATAATTGATAAGGATAGGTTGAAGACAAGAAGATAGAGAATTAGAAGGGTGTGTTGAGACCCGCCAGCCGATTGCCGATGATCAGGCGGCATCCGAAGGCGGAAAGTTGCCGACCAAATACAAGTCTCTTATCTTACTGCGTCGTCTTACTGAATCGTCTCCAGCGTGCTCTGTAACGAAGTCATGACTGGTGACGAGAGGGCATGTTGCATCATCCTCTGGTGTTCATCGCGTCAACCTGCATCAATGTCATCCTAGAGTACCGCTCCGGAACGAGCTCCGTTCGGGCACAATGCCCTCCAACGCCTATCGATCGAGGTTCTCTAAGATCAATACAGACTTTTTCCAGCGCTCAATTGCCTTGAACGTGCATCTTGGACGAATTCCGTTGGGCACCAGTGCTTATAGAAAAGATGTACTCAAGGCTGTCACGGGTAAGCTAATCGCGGTGCTGCACGAGCACAGAAGACACGTGCTTAAGATACCTGATCACGTAAACCTTAAGTCAATTTGCATCTAATATTATATCCATGTATATCTGTCTCTTCTTCAGATACTAGCGCCAGCAATGCGGACCCTCGCGAAGAATTGCACAAAGTCAGGCAGCAACCTGTCCGTAGAAAGGATAGTCAGTGTACCCTTTTGCGTTTCCACCATAGAAGGTACTGCGGTCGTACTGATTCAGCTCGAGACCTTCAGCCAATCTTCTCGGTAGATCAGGATTAGCGATGAACCAACGACCAAAAATGATGAGATCTGCATCGCCAGATTCGAGTTTGGGTACAGCATTATCGCGGTTGAAGCCGCCAGCTGCGATGAACTTGATGCCGCCTTTCTTCAAAATGTTGCGGAAATTGACAAGCGTGTTTCCCTTCACCTTGACTGTCGCTTCGGCTTCGACGCCCTTACCACCGCTGGATGTGTAGGCTGAGAGGGCGTCCATCTTAGCTTGCTCGTCGAGTACTTCGTCGAAACGCGGCTCCACCCTGAACATGTCAGCGATATGGTTTATGTTGGTGTTTCGTGGATGGTGCTTACATATGAACATATACGGGCCTGACCTCCTGAGGCAATGTTGCAATCTTCTCGCAAAGGAATTCCCAGTGTTTGTTCGGGTTGCTGTCCTTGGTAGACTGGAAGTAGTTGTATGGGCTCAGACGAATACCAACGCGATCTGCGCCAATGGCCTTTGAGCACTCTTCGATGATCTCCAGAGGCAGCCTCGACCTGTTCTCAATCGAGCCACCGTACTGGTCCGTTCTGTTGTTGACATTGTCGTGTAAGAATTGGTCGAGGAGATAGCCGTTTGCGCCGTGGATTTCAACACCGTCGAAGCCAGCTTCACGTGCTTTCTTTGCGGCCGATCCAAAGTCCTTGATGATCCGCTGGATCTCGTCGACAGCCAGGGAACGTGGCGGGTGCTCTGCACAAACAGTGCCATCGGCCCAGCTGCCTTCCATCGGAATGGCGCTCGAGCTCACAGGCTGCTGTCCTCCGCGGAAAGATGGTGGCGACGCTCGTCCTGTGTGCCAAAGTTGGCAGAAGATGTACCCACCCTTCGCGTGCACAGCGTCGGTGACCTTCTTCCATCCTGCGATCTGCGATTCCGTGAAGACACCAGGGGCGCCTGGGTACCCACCAGCCTAGGTCTTGTCAGTACTCATATGTCGCATAAGGTCCAGGGAAGCGACCTACGAATTTCGCAATGTCCGTCGCCTCAGTCAATTGCAAGCCACCTTCACTGGCGCGCTGGCTGAAGTACTCGACATTCAGATCACTAGGTACTGTTACGCCTTCGCTCTCTTTCGTCGATCGCATGCGTGTGAGTGGTGCTTGTACGATCCTGTGCTTAAGTTGAATTGGCCCAAGCTTGAATGGGGTGAAAAGCGCAGTGTCCTCGAGCGGCTTGAAGCCTGTAGGCGAATCTGCTTTCGGCATATTTGCGTCTGTTCTTTTGCTAATGATAGTCGAGATGTAACAGCGAAACTGGGAAGTGACAGTTGAGGAGCGTAGAAAGTTCAATGATTGCATTTCATGTGTCTAAGTCTACCTCTTGTACCTCCGCTAATACCGCCGTTGCGGTCGTGCTTCGTTGCATCTCCCATGTTTGGATGTTGTGAGTGGTGTTGCAGAAATGGGGGAGGGGCAGGCGCGAACAAGACGTGTCATGGCGGGTGCGAACCGCCCGCCGTTGTGGAGCTCTTGCGTCGTTGCGAAAGTGGGGTGCACGAATCGGGAGTCGCTTTGGGAGGCGCTGCTAGCAGGCCCAATCATCGATAACATTACGTGAGGGTAGAGTGAATGGCGCTGATACTGAGGGGTCACAATGCCGTCCGATTGCCGCTGAGGGAGTATATCTTCTGAAGAGAACTTTGTGCGCTGTTTGGAAGGCGATATCCATTCTCGCATTCCTCATGGCTCTTCCTATCCCGCCCAAGAGCGCCGCAACGGAACTTCCAAGGGGCACGAACGCCACCGAAGCTTTGACACCTCTCATCGAATCAACATACACCTCACCTGACATAATATGCTACGTGAATGGGAAAAAGACAGTTATCAGTAATCCAAACCCACACTGGACATTGCTGGATTACATCCGTGCTCAGCCGGACCTCAAGGGCACAAAGCTGGGGTGCGGTGAGGGAGGATGTGGAGCATGCACAGTAGTATTGCAAGTGGGAGATCAACGGAATGAAAAGAGAAGGATACAACATCTCGCAGTCAATGCATGCCTGTTTCCACTGATCGGCATCGATGGAAAGCATGTCATCACCGTCGAAGGCATTGGTAATGTCAACCGACCGCACCCTCTGCAAGAACGGATAGCAAAACTCCATGGCAGCCAATGTGGATTTTGCACACCGGGTATCGTCATGAGCTTGTACGCTGTTATCAGAAACTCCTATAATCCCGAGACGAAGAAGTTCCATCTCAGTGCACACGAGATCGAGATGGAAGGCCACTTGGACGGCAACCTTTGCAGGTGCACCGGCTACAAGCCAATTCTGAATGCGGCAAAGACATTTGTGACGGAAGACTTGAAAGGTCAGCTGGCAGAGGATGACGAGCCAACAACAGCAGATGCACGGAAATTTGCCAAAGAAGTTGTTGACTTCACGAAAACCCGCAGTGCTGGCCAGTCGAGAGAATCTTGTGGACGACCTGGCGGCTGCTGCCGAGACCGACCTTCAGTGTCAGATAGCAGCTCATGCGACAGCAAGTCTGCGGCGTCATCACCACCCACAGAACCATCATTAGCCTCAGACGACGAACATATTCCTGCGATTGTCGACGCCAAGAAGGAGCCCCAGGCAGATCTTGACTTGACCGGAGCTGATTACGCAAAGCCCATCAAGAGCAAGGAACACACTGCCGAGCCTGAAAGGAAGGCCTCGACAACTCTCAGCGCTCCTGCCGCTTCATCAGAGAAGGGTGTTCCACGAATAGAGCTCCAGGAGTACGCACCAGACATGGAACTAATATTCCCTCCGGCGCTCTGGAGATACGAGCCCCAACCGCTGTGCTATGGGAACAACAAGAAGATATGGTTCAGGCCTACTAAACTGGAACATCTTGTCGAATTGAAGGATGCTTACCCATCTGCTAAGCTTGTAGGTGGCGCAAGTGAGGTGCAGGTTGAAGTGCGCTTCAAAAACTCAGACTTCGCAGTATCCGTCTATGTCTCGGATATCGCAGAGCTAAAGCATACTAAAGTCCCAGCCGATGCTGAACTGGAGAACGCTAGAGAGCTTGTTGTGGCAGCGAATACACCCTTGACTGAACTGGAAGCCATCTGCAAGACTGTGTATGCGAAGCTGGGTGAACGAGCTATGGTGTTAGAAGCACTGCGAAAGCAGCTCCGATACTTTGCGGGTCGCCAGATTCGCAATGTTGCGTCTCTTGCTGGAAACATTGCGACAGCATCCCCGATTTCCGATGCTAACCCGGTACTGATCGCCGCTGGGGCGGTGCTCGAAGCTGTGAACAAGAAAGATGGCAGTACGGATCTTCCGATGTCTAGATTCTTCCTGGCCTACCGGACGACCACTTTACCGCCCGATGCTGCTATTGCGCGCATACGCATACCGATTCCTTCCAAAGAGACGCGTGAAGTACTAAAGGCGTACAAGCAAGCGAAGCGAAAGGACGACGACATCGCCATTGTAACAGCGGCTTTCCGCGTACGTCTAGACTCACAAAACTGCGTCGAAGATGCGTCAATCGTGTTTGGTGGCATGGCGCCTACGACGAAGGAGTCGCAGAAAGCTCAAAGTGTTATCTTGGGCAAACCATGGTTTCACTCAGACACACTAAATGCAGCACTCAACGGTCTCCTCAAAGACTACGACCTTCCCTTTGGCGTACCTGGAGGTATGGCTGACTATCGCAAGACACTCACGCTTTCGCTGTTTTTCCGTTTCTGGCACGAGTCGGCAGCAGAATTAGGTCTTGGCAATGTGGATGAGCAAGTGGTGGACGAGATCCACCGATCCATTTCAAGTGGTACGAGAGACGACTACAATCCATACGAGCAGCGCGTTGTCGGTAAACAGGTCGCTCACCTTTCAGCGCTCAAGCAATGTACTGGAGAAGCGGAATATATTGACGACATGCCGAGACTTGACCGCGAGCTGTTTGGCGGCCTAGTAATGTCATCGAAAGCCCATGCCAACATCGTCAGCGTAGATTGGGAGCCTGCACTAGGCATGCCGGGCGTTGTTGGCTACATAGACAAGAACAGCATACCGGCTGATGTCAATGTTTGGGGATCCATCAAGAAAGACGAGCTGTTTTTCGCAGATGGCAAGGTCCTCAGTCACGGGCAAGTCATTGGCATGGTGTATGCAGACACTGCACTGGAAGCTCAAGCAGCCGCACGTGCCGTCAAGGTTGAATACGAGGAGCTCAAACCCATCTTGACTATCGACGAGGCCATCGCTGCGAACAGCTTCTTCCCGCACGGCAAGCATCTGAGAAAGGGTCTCGCTATTGATGACAAAATGGATGAAGCATTCGCCCAGTGCGACAGAATCTTTGAAGGTACCACGAGAATGGGAGGACAAGAGCACTTCTACCTCGAGACCAATGCGGCACTTTCGATACCATCTGGCGAGGACGGCGCGGTCGAAGTCTGGTCTTCAACACAGAACACAATGGAAACACAGGAATTTGTCAGCGCAGTGTTAGGCGTGCCGAGCAACCGAATCAATTGTCGCGTAAAACGCATGGGCGGCGGGTTTGGAGGCAAAGAATCGCGCAGTGTACCTTTTGCTGTGTATACTGCCGTCGCTGCGCGCAAAGAGAAGCGGCCCGTTCGCATCATGCTGAATCGCGATGAAGATATGTTGCTGAGCGGGCAACGACATCCGTTCCAAGCACGCTGGAAGGTCGGCGTTTCAAGCTCAGGCAAGCTGCTCGCGCTCGAAGCTGATGTGTACAATAACGGCGGCTTCTCGCAGGACATGAGCGGAGCAGTCATGGACCGCTGCCTCACGCACTTTGACAACTCGTACGAGTGTCCTAATGTCTTTCTCCGTGCCAATGTCTGTAGGACAAACATTCACAGCAACACCGCGTACCGCGGCTTTGGAGCGCCGCAGGGCATGTACTTCGCCGAGACTATCATGTACAACATCGCCGAGGGGCTAGGAATGGATGTTGACGATTTGCGGCAGAAGAACTTGTATAACGTTGGGCAACACACACCGTTCTTCCAGAAGATTGATGAAGACTGGCATGTGCCCATGCTTTTGCATCAGCTCTCCAAGTCGTCCGACTACTTGAAACGAAAAGCAGCGGCGACAGCTTTCAACAAGGCGAACCGCTGGAAGAAGCGCGGTATCAGCCTCATACCCTGCAAATTTGGCCTCAGTTTCGCAACAGCCCTGCACCTCAACCAAGCCGGGGCTTACGTCAAAATCTACGCCGACGGCAGCGTGCTGCTGCACCACGGCGGAACAGAAATGGGACAAGGGCTGTACACGAAGATGTGCCAGATCGCTGCCCAAGAGCTCGGCACGCCTCTAGACTCGATCTACACCCAAGATTCGCAAACGTACCAGATCGCCAATGCGTCGCCCACGGCAGCATCGTCTGGCTCAGACCTGAACGGCATGGCGGTGAAAAACGCATGCGACCAGCTCAATGAGCGGCTGGCACCGTACAGAGCGAAACTCGGTTCAGACGCGAAGCTCAAGGACATCGCGCACGCAGCGTACATTGACAGAGTCAATCTCGCAGCGAACGGGTTCTGGAAAATGCCCAAGGTGGGATATACCTGGGGCGACACGAACCTCGAGACGGTCAAGCCGATGTACTACTACTGGACGCAGGGCGCGGCGACCAGCGAGGTGGAGCTCGACCTGCTGACGGGCGACCACACTGTGCTGCGGAGCGATATCATGATGGTGCGTAACACTTTTCCCCGCAGCTCTCACACGCCAACACTGACACAATGATAGGACGTTGGCAACTCCATCAACCCGGCGATCGACTACGGCCAGATCGAAGGCGCCTTCATCCAAGGCCAAGGCCTCTTCACGATCGAAGAGTCCCTCTGGCACACGACCTCGGGGCAGCTCTTCACGCGCGGGCCGGGAACATACAAGATCCCCGGGTTCAGCGACATCCCGCAGGTCTTCAACGCGTCGATGCTGCGCACGGACAACGAGGGCAAGCCGTTGAGCTGGAACCATCTTAGGAGCGTGCAGAGCAGTAAGGGGATTGGCGAGCCGCCGCTGTTCTTGGGGAGTACGGTGTTCTTTGCACTGAGGGAGGCGGTGAAGGCCGCAAGGGAGATGAACAAAGCAACGACGCTGCCTGGGGAGTGGAAGTTGGATTCGCCCGCGACGTGTGAGAGGCTGAGGTTGGCGGTTGGAGATGAGCTGGTGGAGAGAGCGAGGACGGTTAAGAGAGAGGGCGAGGTGCCGTTTTTGACTGCTGTGGCTTAAGCATCGCCATGGTTTGGACTTCTACATAGCAGCCTCGACAGATGATAATGCTTGCTTCGAACTGTCCGCAATGGCACTCGGTGATGGTTGGAGCACCAGTGGTCACGATAGCGCGCATGACGTAATCAAGAAACTACCGGAAGGATTCCTTCATTTGTGCTAGCTCCATGAATCATTAATGAGCATGGGATTGCCGTATAATCCACGTTGAAACCCTCCGGGCGGCGGCTTTCGCGTCCGCAAGACTCGCGCTCCCTATGTGTGGCTGCAGAAGACGCTTGCTCCATCATGACGGCTGTCCAGAGTCCTGAAGCGCTGGGTAACGTGCCCAATGGGACCAAGCGTACGTTCCCCACCCTGGACACAGATACACTTCCCCAGACACTAAATCGAGGCCCAGCGCGGCGGAACTCGACCATACTAAATCCGCGGTCCTATCTCGCGGAGGAGCTGTCGAAGCAAGCGCCTGTCCTGGTGGGTAGCACCAGGTTCGAGCCGCTCCAAGATGCAAAGAACATCCTCGTCACGGGCGGGGCGGGGTTCATGTACGTGAAGGGCGCGGTGGACATGTCAGGGCTGTTGGCAGCACGGCAGGTGTCTGTATACAAGACTGGATGCTAATGCGGCACAGCGCTTGCTGGTTCGTCCGCCATCTGGTGCTGACGTACGCGCACTACAACGTTGTCTCGTTGGATAAGCTGGACTACTGCGCGACGCTGAACAACACGCGTATGCTCGACAGCCGGCCCAACTTTGCGTTTGAGCAGGGCGACATCACGGCCCCGTCCGACGTCAAGCGCGTGCTGCGCAAGCACAACATCGACACAATCTTCCACTTTGCGGCGCAGTCGCACGTCGACCTGAGCTTCGGCAACTCGTACCAGTTCACCAACACGAACGTATACGGCACACACGTCTTGCTGGAAAGGGCGAGGCAACATGGTGTGAACCGCTTTGTGCACATCTCTACAGATGAGGTGTATGGGGATGTGCCGGTTGGCGCGGCAGACCTCAGCGAGGCGAGCATTCTGGCGCCCACGAACCCGTACTCGGCGAGCAAGGCTGCGGCAGAGATGATGGTCAGCGCGTATAGGAACAGCTTCAAGCTGCCGCTGATTACTGTGCGCGCCAATAATGTCTACGGGCCGCATCAATTCCCCGAGAGTATGTCAATCGGACCTGCAGGCACGTCTTTGCAAGCTGACGGCTAGCAGAGATCATTCCCAAGTTCATCATGCTGCTGCAGCGGAAGCAGAAGCTGCTTGTCCACGGCGATGGGTCACCCACGCGCCGCTACCTGTACGCGGGCGACATTGTCGACGCGCTCGACACGATCCTGCACAAGGGCGTCATCGGCCAGGTGTACAACATTGCCTCTAAAGACGAGGTGTCCAACACGGACATCTGCCACCGGCTGCTCGACATGTTCGGGATAGCACGGCAGACGCCAGCTGATATGGAGAGGTGGGTGGAGCACACGGCCGACAGGCCGTTCAACGACCAGCGGTATGCGACGGACGGCTCGAAACTGGCTGCGCTCGGGTGGGCGCCCAAGACGGAGTTTGACGAGGGCCTGCGCATCACCGTCGACTGGTACCGGCGATTTGGCGAGGTGTGGTGGGGCGACATCAGCAGGGTGCTGACGTCGTTCCCCGTGGTGACGGGCAACGAGATCTGGACAATGGAGGAGCACGAGGAGCTGCCGTCGTCGGACGAGGAGCTGGCGCCCGTTGCAGACGGCGGGCCGACATGGACAAAGACGGCGTGGAACAGGCTGCAGGCGTCTGGAGGGACTGCACAGGCGGTGGGACAGCTACACGTGGGGGAGAGACTTGTGTGACTTGTGTGACGTGCAGAGAGGCCGCATCGGCATTGAGATGCCTGAGATGCCTGAGATGCCTGAGATGCCTGAGATGCCTGAGATGCCTGAGATGCCTGCGATGCCTGAGATACCTGAGATACCTGAGATACCCATCCTGTACAGTTGCCCGCAGCATACTCGGCACATGCGCAATGCAGAGACAAGCACCTGGACTGTGCAGCGTGTCGTGCGGTGGTGGGCTGGCCGGCCTCCCGTAGCCATATGCAGGGTCCAGGCCAGGAACACGACGCTGCCCGCTGCTGCCGTGCTGTGCTCCGCTGCTGCCCAGGTGCCTGTGTTCACGGCGGTTTCAGTGCGGAGGGAGGCCGCATCTCAGCGCCGTCGGGTCGAAACGCAGTCGGCCGTGGCCGTGGCCGTGGCCGGTGTCTCTGCGGACGGCCCAGGATCAAGAGGCTCTCGCAGCCCCTGCAGATGCATTGCCCAACCGCCACCCCATGCGCCGCCGCTCAGCCATCACAGCGGCGTAAGCGTCCGCTGGAGCAGCCGCCCGAAACATCCAACGCGACACTCGGCCCCCGCCCAAACAGCCTGCCACTCTCCTGCGACCTGCACATATACTGCCCGCCGTCCTCGACGTCCCCAGCGCCAGACAGCCCGCACCTCCGGCCTCGCCCTCCCCGACGCAGCGCCGTGCTGCTGCCCAAGCGATCGACAGCTAACCAACCCCACACCCGCTGTTCAGCCGCAGCCGCAGGCAGTCGCTGTCGTCTGGCAGCCCGCCGCACACCACACCACACCGCACCACACGCCGCACGCCGCACGCCGCACGCCGCACGCCGCACGCCGCACGCCGCACGCCGCACACCGCACACCGCACACCACACCACACACCGCACCGCCGCCACCATGCGCTTCCTCGGCAGCAAGAAGCAGGACGCCGCCGACGACGACGGCAACCGCAAGGCCCTCTTCGGCAGCCGCAAGAGCGACAAGGCCGCGCCGCAGAGCAACCCATGTACGCCAGCCTCGCACCCTCGCAGCAGCGCTGCCGCCAGCTAACCCGCGCCAGACGCCGCCGCACCAGGCCAGGACCCCTACGCCCAGCCGCCGCCCCCGCAGTACTCGGGCCCCAACGACAGCTACCGCCAGGAGAAGACGCCCGCCGTGACCGGCCCCGGCCAGCAGTACGGCGGCGGCCGCGGCGGCGGCGGCTACGGTGCCCAGGGAGGCAGCTACGGCGCCCAGGCCGGCTACGGCAGCGACCGCTATGGCAGCGCGCCCGCGCCGCAGCAGAGCGCCCGCGGGCCAGGAGGCTACGGCGGCCTGGGACGCACCAACTCCAACGACACGGATGCGAACAGGAACGACCTCTTTGGCAAAGCCGCCCAGCGCCAGCAGCAGCAGCAGCAGCAGCAGTCGAGCGGCTACGGACAGCAGGCTGGAGGCTACGGCCAGTCAACGCCCGGTGGCTACGGCGCCAGCTCAGGTGGCTATGGCGCATACGGCGACCGCGAGCTGACGGCCGAAGAGCAGGAGGAGGAGGACATTAGCGCCACCAAGCAGGAGATCAAGTTCATGAAGCAGCAGGACGTCAGCAGCACACGCAATGCCCTCCGCCTCGCCCAGCAGGCCGAGGAGACGGGCCGCGACACGCTTGCCAGGCTCGGAGCCCAGGGCGAGCGCATCCACAAGTGCGTTGTACACGTTGTTTTGACTGCCGTCTAGCTAACCACCGGCAGCACCGAGCGCAACCTTGACCTTGCCTCCACACAGAACCGCATCGCCGAAGAAAAGGCCCGCGAGCTGAAGAGTGAGTCTTGCAATATCAGTCTTCTTAGTATGACAGCGAAAACTAACCCATCCAGCTCTCAACAAGTCCATGTTCGCCATGCACGTCTCCAACCCCTTCACCGCCTCCTCCCGCCGCGAGGCCCGCGATGCAAAGATCATGGAGAACCACCACCGCGACCGCGAAGCCCGCGACGCCACCCGCCGTGCCGCCTGGGAGTCGTCCGCACGCCAGGACGACCAGAACCGCACCATGCAGGGCATGTCCGGGGCTGGCAAGAAGTCCTCACTTGCCGAGCGCGCAAAGTACCAGTTCGAGGCCGACAGCGAAGATGACGAGATGGAAAACGAGATTGACTCCAACTTGGATGCCCTGCATGGCGCTGCCAAGAGGCTCAACCAGCTGAGTCAAGCCATGGGCAAGGAGGTTGAGACGCAGAATGAGCACATTATCCGCATTACCGGCAAGACAGATAAGGTTGATGACCAGATTGCCATGAACAGGGCGCGGTTGGATAGGATCAAGTAGGTGATGAAGTGGAGAGGAGAGGGGAATCAGGGTCGAGGGGGTGTGTTGATAAGGACGAGCGGTCTTGAAGTAAGAAAGAGGAAGCACATTACGGCGTTTAGGTATTTGTTTGTGGAGTGCCGCCTACTATAGAGTATTTTTGAAATAATTCGTCTCTTAGATTCGTGACAACGGTCCTTGCTCTGCTGCTACTCTGGGTCCTCCTTCCACTACTTTACAAACACACACACACACACACACACACACACACACACACACACACACACACACACACACACACACACACACACACGCTCTGAAATGTGGGCAGGCCTACAACTTTTAGAATTTCTCTCTCATTCAAGTACAATGCCTTCTTCCCTGACAGTTGTCGAACAATGTAAGCTTAGCTTGAAACTTGTGGCCCAGAGCGTTTCAAGATTGTTGCAATGATTGTACACTTCTGATTTTCGTATAGATCCAAGTGGATACAATCGAGTTTACCTCTTTTTCCGTCAATCAACAAACGGTCGTGCTACGAAGTCTGAGCGGTTCAGCGAGACAAAGCAAACGCATGCCTACACGCATCCCCCAACATCCAACACTGCACCTCAGCAAAAAACACATTCAAACGAACCTCATTTCCGTATCGGCGAATACAGCGCAAACTGCCCCACGCAAAACAGCAGAATCGCAATAATCGCCACCACCGTATACGTAACCGCAACCTACACGCCATGTCAGCCTGTTGTTTGCCCTCACACCCCTCCCCCCTCACCTTGCTATCGTCATCCCACTCCCCCGTCCGCCCAAAATGCGGCGTGGCACTCCAAACATGCAGAAACAACCCGACCGTCATGCAAATCGTCGCGCTGGTGAGGAACATGACGGGCATCTGCCAGGTGACGACCTGCAAAAGACTGGGCTGCACTCTATGCTGCAGCCTTCCCTCGCCGGCCTCTTCATCGGCCTTGCGCGCCCGCAGCGACTTGGACAGCAGTTTGCGCAGGTTGGCCAGGCCGTCGCGGTGGGACGACAGCCGGTGTAGCCGCACCGTCTGGTCGGCGGCCGTCAAGATGCTGAACAAGGAGAGCACAATGCCGCAGTACCACGTTGTGCGGATCGGCCAGGGAGATACCTCGCCCGAGGGCAGGATCGAGGGCCACGACCCCGTCGACGTGAGGACGCCGGCCAGGAGGGCGGACTGCGCGTCACACCATCAGATCAGACGAGTACAGTGAATCTTCTCGTGCCAGTCAAGGGAGCATATCATCAGCTGCGGGATAGGGCGTCTCTCCGGCCCCTTAACATTCATTCTTTTTTTTTTCTTCAGGACAGAAGTCTGCGAAAAGCAGCAGAGAAGAGACAGTCATTAAAAGACGACATACCACGACGCCCACGAAATTCAGCTCGCTCAGCTTGTTATCCCGCCACCGCGCCGTCAACCCGTCCCTCTCGTCCTCACTCTCGGCATTCAGCAGGATCTCAATCGGATCGTACGTCGACGGATCCGGCGCGTAGATGCCGCCGCCGAAGAACTGCAGGAAAGGAAGGAACGTCCAGCTGTGTAGTTTGCGGTGCACCGCCGACCGCGCAGGGCCGGGCCGTCCAGCATCGACGTGCATGGCCATGGAGGAGTGAGTGGGGGGCTGCGGTCCTTTCTCTCGCTGGCCTTGCTATTAGTATGTCAACCTGTGGGGTTTGCAGTGAAGACCGAGGATCCAGCATCCCGAGCGCTTTTGCATGTTGCACCGCCATTTACGTAGCGTCTGGCAAGTAGGTTTGTGGATGACGCAGTTCCAAGATAAGCTACTGTAGCGCGCGTTAGCGGGATGGCGATGTGAGTGCACAAGAGTCGAGCACGGATTGTGGTGGTTGCGATGCTTCCGGTCGTGGAAATGTTGGGCATGCACAGCAGGGGAGATGTGTGCGTGTGCTGCGGTGGTGGAGAAGATGGTTTTGTTGTTGAGTGGACAAGGATAGAGTAGAGTGCAGCAGGAATAGGTGGCTGCTGTAGTGCGTGACCACAATAATGAGTAAGGACTTTAAAAAAGATAATTCTACCTAGTATCTAGAAATCAAACAATAAGCTTAGAGGGTGATACAGGTATTTCTAGAGCATGTGCTACCGTGCTTGAGGGATATTCAACTCCTCTGGTATTTCTCAGTAGAGACGAGCCGCAAACCCACTCGCCCTCGCACAATCTGAGCCAAAGACAAGTATTTCAAAATATGCCCCAGGAACGCCCCCGTGCAATACACTCTCAAGAGAAACGCACTTCGCAGACGAATCCATCGTCACGACAAGGGCCAACCACCAAGCGTAGATTCCATCTCGACCTAATCTCTCGCGAGTAGAGACCTGCAGGCAACCGTGGGAAAATCTCCGGACCCACCTCTCATCTCTTCCGCCACACGGCAATATTCGAAGAATGTTGCCGCCAGGGCCCTTGTTGGCGCCCCCATGCTCCCCGTCGTATTCAAGTCATGAGCGAGACAGCGCCGAACGAGATACATCTGCACTTTTCTTCCAACAGGCCTAGCGCTGTGTTTTGCTTCAGAAGCTCCCCCGTTGTGCCAAGTGAGCAGTCCAAGCATGGACGTGGGATGACAGACGTCTTATACACCTGATAAACCTACATATCCAATGCGAAAGATCAAATGCTGTATGTCTACGTTAGAATAGTCTCTCTATCTCCAAGATCTCTCTTTCTCTCAAATGACCTGCTGTATGTCTACGTTAAAATAGTCTCTTCATCTCCAATATCTCTCTCTCTTCCAGATACACGTTCATCATTCCGTAGTACAGCTCTGTTCACCACGTAAGATTGATTTGTGTAAGACAAATGCTTGGAAGAATGAAGCGAAGATGCTCATGATGCTTATGTTGGCCCGCACACAGTAAGAATGGCTGGTGTCAGACTGACGATCTCGTGCTCAGCGAGGGCAGAGAGTCTATGGCAGAGTCCTTGCTCGAGTCGGAGGTTTGGGTATTAAGCGTGTGCTGGAGGTTGCTTTGCGGAGCGAGCGCAGTGGACGGGATGCGGAGTTGCGTGCTTGTTTCGATATCAGCGGAGCTGCACAGGCAGCGATGAGGGTGAAAGGTGTACGTCGTGATGGTGTGTGGTGGACTGTGTACGCCTAGGCTCTGGTGGAAGAGGGGGAACAAAATTTTGTATGCTGGTATGCAAGACTTACTCTGGCTTGATGAGATATTGAGCGCACACCGATATCAGCAATGTCCACGCCCAGATAGTTCTTTCGAACTAAGACGTGTAGCCAAAGCCAGCCGGATTTACCTCGCCCATCCTCCCGCTCCAGAGCCATGACGCCCTGTCCCGAGGCTCTCCGGCGAAGATGTTCTCGCTCTCAACCTCTCCTCTTGTGGAAGAGGTAGGAAACGAGGAGTTGCACAGAGTGCACAGAATAGGAGCTCGATCGCGAGCAAACAGCGCGTCTGGATGTGAGAATGTAACTGCGTCGTGCGGTTTCCCGCAGTAGATGGATGCACAGGGTCTCAACTTTCACCAAGCAGAAAAGCCATCCTTTGAATCCGAGTACAATTCAAGCTTGCGGCGTCGACGAACTGAACGAGTGGTTTCCCCATTTTGGCGGGGCGATGATGAGATGGGAGGGAAAAGGGGGGGGGGGGGGCAACTCACTGGTCTAGCTTGGTAGCGCTCTGCGGAGTGAGGACCAGGGTGCTGGGTGTGGGCTGCGCGTGGTAAAACCCACGGCGAGGTTGTAGAGGAGTGAAGTGCACCCACCACGCCTGCCAGGACCATGATACCCAAAACAGATAAAGTCGTTACTACCTCATGTGCTGTGCTATGCGATGCGATGCCACATTCGTTGGACGCAACCAACTACATCTCCGAAACGCCCGCACACCGCGCGCCCTAAGCCTCCAGCACCAACTTGAACGTCGCAACCTCGAACGCCCTCAGCTCGATCCTGACCCCCTTCGCAACACCCCTCTCGCCTTCCGCCTCGAGCATGCTCGCGGAGAGATCTACCTCTTCGTCCTCAAGCGCATTCGTCTTGACCACCTTCTTCACTTTGATCTCGCCCCAGCTCAACACGCCCTTGCTCCTTCCACCAAGCGCATCGTACACGCGCACAATAACCGAATGGCCCTTCTTGACCGGCAGCTCGCCGCGCGAGACATCCTCGTCATCCTCACCGCGCTTGATGGTGTCGAGGATGAGGTTGTCGGCACCGAGGATCTTGAACGCGGAGAGGACGCCGGGTTTGGCAGTGTGCTGGCCTGCAAGATCGGCGGCCGTGGACGATCGGTGGCCGACGACGCGGAGGGGGTTGTTGAACTCGAAGGCTTTGCGCACCGTGGCGTGGGTGAGCGGGCCAGCGTGCGGGAAGATGGCGTATTTGGTCTTGTGGCGGCCCATGTCTGCGTGGGCGTCGGGGGCCTTGGGCGCGCGGAGGATGCTGAGGCGCATGACGTTGCCGGCGACGGCGAAGCCGTACTTGGAGTCGTTGAGGATGGAGACGCCATAGTTGGCTTCGGACAGGTCGGCCCATTTGTGCACGCAGACTTCGAACTTGGCCATGTCCCAGGTTGTGTTGTAGTGGGTAGGGCGGCGCACGATGCCGTACTGAGTTTCGTAGCTGGCTTCAGTGTTGGTGATGTCGACGGGAAATTCAACCTTGAGGAACTTCATGGTCTCGTGCCATTCGATGTCAGCTTCGATTTCGATGGCGCTGGGTGAGTCGCCGATCGCGGCGGGCAGAGAGAGCGTGGTGGTGATCCACGACTTGTCCGAGATCTTGGTCTCGATTGTGAGAGACACCTTGGCAGAGGATGAGGATGAGATGTAGACCTTGTGGGGGGAAAGTTCCTGTTGAGACTGGAGGTGATACACCTCAACATCCCAGGCTTGCCAGTAGAGGGGCTTGTCGTCATAGATGACCAGCTGAGCTGCTTTCTTGCCCTTGGGGATCAACTCTCGGTCGGCCTTGAGATCATAGAGCGAAGTGATGGCACCATCTGTAACCTTGACTGAGAACTGCGAGTTGCGCAACTCAAAGACACCGGGGCCGGTCTCAGCGATGGAAGCAGTGGCTGCGGAGAAGGCAGAGGCAAGGGGGCGAACAGACATGGCACTCAGCGCTTCGCCATCCGCAAGTCCATACTCGTGCAGGTGGGACGCTGGGAGCTTGACGATCTCGCTGCGCTTCCAGGGCAGGGTGTTGATGGCGCCAAGGCTGCTGTTCGCGTTGAGCGATTTCCCATCGTCGAATCCAAGTTCAGACAGTGCCTCCGACAAAAGCCTTTCCCCTGTAGCAAACACTTCGGCGTAGATCTGCGCAAAGACATTAGTACTGTCACAACACAGGTTCAATGAAAAGAATCTACCTTGTCAGAGTCGTCGTAACACATCTCAATCGAGCTCCCAGGCAAGCAATCGTGGAACTGACACAGCAAGACATTCTCCCACATATTGTCAATGTCCTTTTTCGGGTACTTGTATGCACTGCTCTTTCCAAAGCCATTTTTAATCGTCGCTAGCGTAGCAAGATACTCCAGATCTCTGAGCAAGATCTCGCTCTTCCTGTTGTTACGCTTGTTGTTCGCCTGCGACGTGTACGTGCCGCGGTGGAGCTCAAAGTACAGCTCGCCGTACCACGTGACAAGCTCGGTGCCGTTCTCGACCTTCTTCTCCAACTTGTCGAAGAAGTCGTCTGCTGAGTCACCGAGCTTGACGCGCGGAAGCAGGCTAGTCTTGTCGCTGATACCTCGGCAGCGACGCAGCTTCTCAAGATGCTGCCATGTTGGTCCGCCGCCACCATCGCCCTTACCGAAGACGAGCAGGGATGTCTGGTCTTGGTCGAGGGACTTGTGCTGCGTGACGCTGCGCTTGACGTCGCCGAAGTTGGCTTCGGCAGTGTATGTCTCGGCTGGCGGCATGTGGCAGATGACTTGGCTGTTGTCGAGAGCGACCCAGTTGAAGGTGGTGTGAGGGAAGTTGTTGATGTTGTTCCAGCTCAGCTTCTGGGTCAGGAAGCGCGTCATGCCAGAAATGCGGCAGATCTGGGGCAGTTGAGTCGAGTAGCCGAACGTGTCTGGGAGCCAGAAGGTCTTGCAACGCTGCCCGAACTTGCTCTCAAAGTATCGCTGCCCGTACAAGAACTGCCGGATGAGGGACTCGCCTCCGGGCAGGTTGGTGTCGTGCTCGACCCAGCTCCCTCCTATAGGCTGGAAGCTGCCCTCCTTGACCTTCTTCTTGACACGGTCGAATGTGGACGGGTAGTCCTGCTCGAGCCACTTGTACTGCTGTGCTTGCGAGCAGCAGAAGCGCAGCTCCGGGTAGCGATCGATGAGATCGCACTGGCTGGACCACGAGCGATTGACCTTGCGCCGGGTCTCTGCAAAAGGCCACAGCCAGCAGGTGTCGATGTGGCAGTACCCAATGCCCGTGACCAAGGCATCCTTGTCCCCATCGTACACCTTGTGCGAGTCGACGTTGCCGAGGTACTCGCGCGCAATCTCTCTCCCCTTCTTGATGCTGTCGTTACTGCCGCCACCGGCAATAAAGGCGTCGATGATGCGGTTTGCGGCCTGCTGGGCAGCATGCGCCTCGACCGAGTCCTGCGGGAACTCGCGAGACGCGTCGCCAATCTCCCAGAAATCAAAGTACAGCGCGCGTGCGTCGAGGTTCACGGCGACAATGTCGGCCGTGTGCAGCGTGTAGTACTTGTCCGGGTCAGGCGGCTGGATCGAGTCGCCGCCCGGGGCGTTGCCGAACATGCCGTTGCAGGCCATCTCGATGTAGAACGTGTGCTCGCTGCCATCGCGAAAGGCGTCGGGCAATATCCACTCGACGCGCTCGCCGCCGCCCGTCAGGCCATGGACTGTGTGGCCGTCGTCGGTCCAGATGAGGCCCTCGTTGTTGGCGTCCCAGTGGAACTCGAGGCGCTCCTTCTGCAGCAGGTCCTTGGGCACGGTGAGCTGCACCTTGAACCAGTGCGTGGACCAGCTGGGGCCGAACGAGGCGCCGACGTGGGTGGGCGAGAACTCGTGGCTCGTGGCTTCCTTGAAGAGCGGGCGCGACTGGCCCGGCGGCGAGTAGACGGAGAGCTTGACGTGGCTGGTGTCGGTGCCCTTGACGCGGGCCTCGTCGAGCTTGCTGGCGGGACATCAGCTCCAACAGCGCCACGGCGCGGGGGACGGCGTCGATGAATGCCACCTACCCAATCAGACTCTGGTTGCGGTACTGCCCAGAGTCGGTGAACTGGCGCAGCCTGCTGGCGTAGATGCTGTGGATCTGCTTGCCGACGGGCCCAGCAGCCAGCTGCGGGTACTCGCCCGACGGGCGCGACATGGGCACAGTGCGATTGCAACACTCGCCGCCCATTGTGTGTGACTGGAGCTCGGCGCAGAGCTTGAGACGCTGTATGCAGACGCTGGAGAGACGCTGTATGCAGACGCTGGAGAGACGCTGTATGCAGACGCTGGAGAGACGCTGTATGCAGACGCGGGAGAGACGCTGTATGCAGACGCGGGAGAGACGCTATATGCAGACGCTGGAGGTGCCACCGACGGTGGTTGGGATGGATGATGCTATCAGCTGCTCCGCCGCGTACCTGCATGGCGAGCAGCTGGAGCTCTCCCCGCATTCCGACTTGGCCCATGCTCCATCCCGTCCTACCCGATATCGATTGCAGGCTCCACTCGGGGGTTGCTCGATGCTTCAGCCCTGTCATACAACAGCACGGAAGGAATGAAGTGTCTGTCTCAGCGTATACTGCACGTCTGCAGCATAGCATCGAGTCGAATGCATTCTAGTGCAGATCAACCTCGGACTGCCTCCTGGGTGCTGACCTCCCTGGGCTGCTTCGAGCGCTACCCACCGCCAATAGGCGGCCAAGACGTGTGTGACGAGCGAAATAATCCATTGCTGCTCATCTGACTATCCTATGCTACTTCTATACACAGCACCACCAGCTTTTGGCCCCATGAAAAAAAAAACACACGTCACCTTCATATCGCACACGTCCCCCAACCTGAAAACAAAGTACAAAGAAGCGAGTGGCAGTCTGGACCCAAACGGCGTCACACCGAACGCAGTGGGTATAGAGCAGTTGAAGCACAAAAAGCGAGAGTAGATCCCCCCCATCCCAGGACATCATTCGTGAGAAAGAAAAGGGCGTCGAAATCATACTGTATATCGACATGTTCGAAGGGAAATAGACGGAAGCTGTTGCTGCAGAAAAGCTCGAGACTGGAAACTGAACTGAACTGAACTGAACGCTGACAGCTGTATGTTTCGGTGCACTACCATTGAAACACCATTACACCATGCTTGACACAACAATAAGAAAAAAAACCCGCGAAAGAGAAAGCAAGTCGTTCGTCCGAAGCTATCATGCGTCGTTAGAGCAACGACTGGAGAGAAAAGTAGCTGGCTGGGGCCTGCTAGGAACCAGCGTTCGCCAAGCTTGCTCGCGGTGTGGGGTCGGGGTCAGGTGTCGCTGCACCGTCGCCCTGTTTAGGCGTGCCAATGTCTAGTTCGACAGAGTCTTGTCCCGGCGATGCAGGGAACATCTCAGGCGGTGTGAGCGACATGTGTGGCACGTCGGCGGTGTGGAGGCTCGCCTCGCGCTCCTCGGCTGCCGTGTCCTCGGTAATTGCTGGAGGAGGGGAAGATGCCAGAGCAGACTCTGACGCTGATGCACCCATGTCTGTCTCCACGGAGATGACGCTGCCTCTGCTGTTCGTGCGCATCATCTCGATGCCCAGCTTGGACGACGATTTTGGGCGCGTCTTTGGGCTGCGAGTCTTGGTGGCGGCAGTGTGGCCTAGCTCCTCGTCCTCATCATCGCCAGACTCTGCAGACTCGTGTTTGCGCGTCTCGAGAAGACGACGTTTAGCACCGACTTGCTCGGCAGATCGTTGGCGGCGGATCGTTGCCGCTTCCAAGGCGGCCGGTGCGGAGACTTCGTGGGGCAAGTCAGGGCGTAGGTCAGGTGCACCTGCTCGCTTCTGCGCGATCTCCTTGGGATCTGCATTGGCTGCATCGTGTTCAGAAATACCCAGCCCGCTCATTGCATGGGCCACATCTCGCTCACGCCAATCATCTGTGCCGTGCCGTGCAATGATGACCGGCACATCTTCGCTAGTGCGACTGTCATTGTCACCAAAGAAGCTGGAACTGATTGAGTCCTCGCGACTGGAGCCACGATAGCTTCCTGGCACTTGAGAGAAGCCAGACGAGTTGGAGTTTGTTGTCGGGCTGTCTTCTTGTCGTGTGGATTCTTGTCGCAGTCCGGAGGGCATCATGGAAGGATACGTTTGAGCCGGTGCCCAATTCGGCGGAGGTGGCTTCCATTGGCACAGACGACCAAGGGTGTCCGTAAGCTTAGCAATTGTTGGGGGCTTTTCAATCAGTGCATCGAAGTAATGCGGCGCCTGCAGCTCCTTGAGGTAGCCCGTCACTGCAACAATGGGCGTAGTTGTGTTTGCGTTTTTCGTGTCCCTGATCATGCGAGCCACATCGGCCCCATTCACCTGGGGCAGCTTGAATTCCATCATGATGATGTCGAACTTGACTTCACCCATTGCGTAGCGGATAGCCTCAGAGCCGTTGTTGACAGTCAATGTGCGACAGCGCAGCTTCTCGAGAAGCTTCTCCATGACAAGCCTCGAGACGGGGTGGTCTTCGCAGATAAGAACGTCGAGTGGGCGGAAGAAGGGCCCATCGCCGAAGCTGATTTGTGACAATCTCCGCGAGCTCTGCCTCCGACGCTGAACACGCAAAAGCGCCTTAGCCCGCGAGTCTTCTGTATCTGACGACGAAGGGGAGACGTCCAGCACTTGGCTGCGCCGCTTGTGGTGGCCCGGTAGAAGCTCTCGCACCACATCACCATCCTGTGATCCGACCGTTTGCGACCGCGCACGCGGTGATGAGTTTGCCGGCCCGATGGATGATTGACGCGGGCTTGATCCCAACTTCTCGGAGAACGAAGCAGACATCCCAGGTCCAATCTTGGTGGGCTTGCCGGGCGAGATAGCTTCTGGGGAAGGGCGCAGGCCTGACAAGCGGTTGGGATCGAAGAAGCTTCCTGGCTGAAGAGAACCTGGATTGCTGGTTGAGTGCGACAAAGTAGAGGAGCTGCTGGATGTCTTACGTCGCTCATTATGCTGACCAGTACTGAACTGCACAAGTAGAGGTGATGATGGCTGTGAGCCCCGGCTGGGCGAGGAAGCTGGCCCACTAATCGAAGGCGATGCTGGTCTGCCGCTGGGTCTGTTGGTCGATAAGGTGCGCTTCAGAGGTCCAGGCATCATGGGACTAGTCTCGAGAGACGGCGAGGGCGAAGTAACAGTCGGCGAATGTATTGCTGAGCTTGACTTGTTCTGCGGAAGCATGGCCTCGGCGCGCAGCTTTTGGATTACGTCTTTGTTCGCCTTCTCTAACACTGGAAGATTTTTGTAACTGAAGTTACCAAAGTCGTCTGTAGCCATTGGCTCGCTCAGTCTTCTAGACCGGCCTTCTCTTACATGAGCTGGGATATGCAATGGGATGAGACCTCGCTTCATAGTCGAGACGCTGACCTGTGACCGCACTCGCGACAGTGCATCATGTGGACGGTCTGGATAGTCGGCGCTTGGCGTTCCAGATGAAGACGCTCCCTGATCTTCGAACTCTGGTGAGAAGTTGGCCATAGCCGCTCCTCTCGTGTCGAAGTATTCTGTATCTTCTGGGTTCTCGGGTGCAGGGATGAAGGAAGCCTCATCGTCACGCAGAGTCTCCCAATTGATGTCGGCGAACCATGGATGAGCCCTGATCTCCTCACCGCCACTGGCATACTTCTCCTCTGCATTGGCACCGAGACGTTTCGACGGATCGGAGCACATCAACCGGTTCATGAGATCCTTTGCATCGTCTGAGATATCATAGACATCGTCCTCCTCTGAAGGCCAGTCGATCCTACGTGCAAGGATGTTCTGGAACACTTCATCTGGTGTGTCTGCGTGAAATGGTGGGTATCCATACAGGCTTTCAAAGAGGATGCAACCCAAGGACCACCAATCGCTCAGTTCGTCTTGCCCGTTACCAGCAATGGTCTCTGGGGCTAGGTAGTCAGGAGTACCAACGAACTTGCGCTCATTGCTGTCATCGGGGTCAAAGAGCGCCATGTGTGGAGGTGGCATATGTGTCGTCGCCGGTGGCGTCTGGTTCTGCGCTTGGGCGACAGTGGAATTGCTCATGGAAGGGGCGAGAATATCGGGGGACCCGCTGTCGCTGAAATCTTCTTCCTCAATGGGAGACCGTTGTCCAGGCCCGAAGTTGGCATCAGCGATTGAGAAGCGGCGGAACATTGCTTGCAAAGCCTCGCTGTCTGCGCTGTCGCTGCGATTGCCGGATGTTCTTCTGCTGTGCTCGCGACTATGAGATGTGTCTCGACTCAGACTGAAGTAGGATGGTTGGCCGAGATCACCAGCTAAAGCGGGCGTCATCGATGGAGTTGTTGATGGGGAGGGATTGAGATCGAAAGATGCAGATCGAGACGCCGATGAGCCTGAGGCAGCACGATGGAACGGCCCAGTCTTCAACAGATCAGGCGCGTGCTCATTTGGATCTGATTTTAAGGCGCGCTTTTGACGGCCAATCATACCCATGCGAGACAGACCAAAATCGGTCAACTTCAGGTGACCTTTGGCATCAATCAACAAGTTGTCTGGTTTGAGGTCGCGATGCACAATGCTGCGGCTGTGGAGATGCTCTACGCCCAGGACGACCTCAGCCAGGTATTTCTTCGCCCAATCCTCTGGCAAAGCCCCCAGAACTTTGATTAGAGAAGCACAATCACCTCCATTGAGGTACTCCATGACAAGGTACAGATAATCCTTGCTCGAGAACGTCCAGTATAGCTTTGCTACAAAGTCGCTCTCGCCTTGCCACATCATGATGGCTCGTTCAGCCTTGACGTTGGTGACTTGATTCTTGGCTACCATATCTGCCTTCTTCAGGACCTTGATGGCGTAGTATTCTCCAGTAGACTTCTTCTTGGCAAGGTAGACACTGCCAAACGCACCCTTGCTGATGGGTTTGACGACTTCGAAGTCTTTGATCGAGGGAGGTACTGCGCGTGGCTGTGGCTGCGTGATAGGTAACAGGCGAGGAGACAACGCCCTTGGGCCATCTGATCCGGCAGTCGAAGACTGTCTGCGGTGGTGGTTGATGGCCATGGCCATGGCAGGGGAAGAAAACTCGGTCGTTGTGAGCACGGGCGACGTTATTGGTGATTGTAAGGCCTCGGGGCCCATGGAAAGGCGAGGCTTGTTTGTTCTCAATGGCGAGGCCGGCGGCGGCGGGTGCATGGCACGAGCGGGCGATTGCTGGCGGCTGGACAAGACACTCGGTAAGATCAAGCTCTTACGCTTTCGTTCTCTTGAGCTAGCCACTCTGCTCAAACCAAGCTCCGAGTTTGCGGGTGAGTCAGCTCGCCGGGGACCAGACAGCACTGATGACCGCATACTCGTGTCGCTCTCCATGCCAGCATCGCTTTCGAAATGCATGGACCTTCGGTTACTCTGGCTAGCAATGCTGATTGGGCCAGCGTGTGATCTGGGTGTTTGACAGCCTCCTCTCGGACTGCTCGAGCGCGTGGAATCTGCCACGGAGGATTCTCGACGGCCCACTCGCGAAGGCAGGGACGAGTCTGAGGCATTGCGCAGAGCCTGAGCCATGGCTGACGGCGGCTCGAATGACCCAGGGAAGATGCCCTCGTCACCGCCAGGTATGTCAATCGCATCTGGCTGTGGTTCTTCTTCCACTGGTTCATCGTCTGAGGAGCTGTCTTCTCCAGCAGCTATTCGCGCAGCCTTGACAATAGCGGCCTCTATGCATTCTTGGACCAAGATGTCAAACTCGATACGTAGTCTTTCAGAGTACTCGAGAATGTGGCGGTGCCTGAAGACGGCATCGATCTTTGCCTTTGCAAGCCGGTTGGTGTCGTCGCAGAGCAGCCTCAAGCCTTCGCTAAAGTCTGACGAGCCTGATGTCGGCGATTGCCACTGCAGCACCTGTGAGATGCGGTTCTCAGATTGCGGCGACTGCGTTCGGATTTCGGCAGCATTGCGGATGTTGTCCTTGATAGCTGGTGTGTTTACTTCGAGTGCCGTGTCACACAGATCTAGGACTAGTTCGACGATACGGGCAAGAGGCCGTCGAACGGCGAAAGAGCGTGCTCGATGGTGTCCAAAACCAGAAGCAGTGGGCCGCTCTCTGGATCTCGAGGGCGGCGAGGCAGGAGAGTTGCGTCCGGAGGGCGTGCCGGAAGAGGAATTTGACATTGGTTGGATGAGGTGCCCATGGTACTCGGGTGGCTGAATCAGGGCTGCTGGGTCTGCAGGAGCCGCCCTTGAAGGCCGCGCTTGTGCCTCCAACGTGTCTAAGACCCTGACGATGGCATTGCGGTGCTCTGAGAGGGTCTCTTGGGCCATCTGGACGTCCATCTCGGCACGATGCTCCTGCAGACAGAGCTCGGAGTGCTTCTCGAACCACCAAGGGGTGATCTGGCGTTCGCAGATTCGACACAGCACGGGTAGTGGCGGGGGGTGGTTTCTGGGGTCGTGCGCGCCCTGCTCTGCTAGCCCGGTGAGGTAGTGGGCGAGCACTTCAGCACCCACGCCAAGAGACTCGACGAGCTCCTCAGGCAGGTCGATTGTAACCTCACGGAGCACCGATGGGCGGACCATCCACATTGTCTAGCACGGACGGTTAGCATCGCACTGAAGAGCAGAGGGGGGTTGACGCACATGACTCTCAGCCCCTGTTGCGCGGTCGTACACCATGATACCCTGGGCCTCGAGGTTCAATACCTGGTCGTCCTCGTCGTTGTCCTTGGTGGGCGACGGTGGCGCCGATTGCTGGTCGCCATCGACGGCGGCGGGCTTGGAGCGCTTGCGGCGCAGGATGGAGTGCGGGCCCATGAGCACGGAGAAGCGGGCAATGTGACTGCGGGAGTCGTACTTCCTGACCGACTCGATGGTCTCGGCGAAGCCATCTTTGCCGGCGAAGATGAGGTCGAGCACGGGCTTGCCCTTGACGTCGTCCGGGCTGGTGCCGACGACGTCGCGCCACGAGGGGCTGACGTAGCGCACGTTGCCGGCGAGGTCGAGGTCCATGATGATGTTCAGGCTGTGCTCGGCAGCCTCCTTCAGGTCCTCCCTCTCCTCGCGCATGTCTTGGCTGACGGTGCGCTCCATGTTTACGCGTTGCTGGGCGGCCGACGCCGAGGCCTCCTTCCGCAGGGCCGTCACGGCGGGCGGCGCCAGCGTGGTAGGCTGCACCTCGTACATGGCGGGCGGGGCGGCGAGTCGCTATGGTCGGTGTCGTGCTAAGGGCTGGGAACAGGGGCGGTCGCCCGAGGGCCGGCGGACGTGAGCTATGCGCGGGCAGCTGCCAGGACCATGGTGGGAGGCGGCGGGCGGGGGCAGTCCGGGACGCTGCGCGTTGCTCAGGGCCGAGGGCAGCGGGTTCGCGCAGTGGGTGCGGTGTGGACGGCGGGACACTCGACAGCTAGACAGCCGGCATGGCGGGGCCAGGCGAGCGCAGCAGGGCGAGGGCGGGCGAGGGCAGGCAATTGGGGCGTAGCGAGCGTTGGGCGTGCGGGCGCGGGCGCGGGCGGGCCGGCCGTGGTGTTGTGTGGTGGGCAGGGCGGGCGTGTTGTTTTTTGGTGTTTGGCGTGGTGAGCACTGAGCGGCCGAGGGGCACAATAACGCTGCAGCAGACGGCGGGCGCGGTCTCAGCCAAACAGGGCCCGCGGCGGGACTGGCGGCGCGAGCGTGACACGCAGCAGGCAAGCAGGTCCGCGGGCTGCAGCTCGGACGCACTGCGACGGCGCTATCCAGTTGGCACTCCCCACGCCTGCGCGCAACGGTGCCAGTGGTGCCGGGGGTGCCAGCGGTGCCGGTGGTGCCAGTGCCTGCGCGCTGCGACCAGTCACCTGCTGCTCGCCCGCTCTCTCTGGCTGGAGATAGCCCGCTGCACCGGCCGCGCGCTGGCCCTGGCGCTGCAGGCGCCTGCATCACCGCGCATGGCCCCCGGCGCGCATTCTTGCCGTTTCAGCGCGGCCCTGGCGCAACACGGTGGCGAAGCTCTCGAGGTACAGCCTGCGCGGCATGCGGCGAGACAGGTTGACCCGGTGACACTGCAGCCCTGGTCCGCTGCCGCTGCCCGTCTCGAGTCGTTCGCGCTGCCCTTCGTCGCCCTGCGCGCGCGTTTAGCCGGGAGCCCTGGCTCACCGCGCCCATCACGCACTGGCGCTGTCCTGGCCGTGTCCCTGCTGCGAGCGTCCAGCGCAGCGCTCGACGAAATCTCTGAGCCCGCCGCGCGCGCACGTCCACCCTCGGCCTGCACAGCAACGCGAGACAAACCACCGCAGTGGGCCCTAGACCATGTAGAGCGTGCAGAGTATGTAGAGCGTGCAGAGCGTGCAGAGCGTGCAGCGTCATCTGGTGAGATTGGCCCTGGCCTGCGACATCTCACGCTGACCGTCAGCCGTGCACGGCCGGCCCTCACCAGCCCCTGCCACTGCAGCACCCTCCTCAGCTCCAGCACCATCACCACCACCGCAGCTACTGAACAGACGACATGCAGCGCCGTCAGCGGCAGCCCAGTGCACGTTGTGGCTGAACGCAGCAGTGTTTTGGCTGGTCGGCGCAACAACCGCTCGCTCGCTCCACGGTCAGGCGACATCAAACGTCACACAGCATCTCTTTGTTTATGACAAACTCTCGCAGACTGTGAACATGCCCTCGGCTGCACCTGCGAAACGCTTTCTGGGCGCACAACCCCCGGCCTGCAGATCGCCCTAGCAGCCGTCCAATGACGCCTGCAGCTGCCATTCACATCCTCGCCCTCCCGACTGATCCAGACCCGCTAGGCCTGCGTCCCAGGCGGGTTGCGTGCGCGCATCCTAATAATGCACCGTAAACACGGCCGAATCCGTATGCCATTCGCTATTTCCGACCCGAACCATCCGTATTCGCTCACAGGAATCTGGGGAACTACCTTCCGGGCCCGCCAAAGCTTATGGACACGCCTCCGTTCGGCACTCGATGTGATGCACACTTTTAATCTCGCTCGCATGCTCACTTCCCGAGCAACGGGGCCGTTCAAGGGGAGAATCGCCACCGATGAAGCCGCCGAGACGAATGTTTCTGTTTGGCTAATGCGCTGCTTTGTACACTAAGACTCACTGCTCCTGTACAGGTACACCCCATCCAGGTACGCCGTTGCACCTGTCCTGAAACTGTTGACTCAAACAGCGGCATGCACATGTGAACCTTACAGCTCGTTGCCGATCCCGTCCCCGTTGCTATGCAAGGCTCTCCATTTTCGTCCGTTGCTCACGTGCTCAATATGCTTCACCTCAACCATATCCTCAATCAAAATACACATCCTCCGGTTTATGCACAGCAACCCTGCCCGACGACTCCGTCTTCAACACCAGCCTGGGATCCTCCTTGCTGGCCTCTGCCTTCTGTCCCTCGACCTCCTTCTCCTCGTACAGCACCTCCACCACCTCCCCCTTTGCAAACCCCTTCCCATGCTTCCAGTGCACATACTGACCCACACTCGGTACCCTCGTCTTGTCACCCCGTGGCAGCCCTGAAGGATCCCTCTCCTCACTCTTGGCCTTCTTGTTCTGGTTTCCCGCCTGATTCGCACCGCGGCCACGCTTCATACCACCAGGCACTTCTCCATGATCACCACTAGCATCCGAGCCTCCAGACGCTGCCGCGCTGCCGCCCGACGACGACGACTTGCGCCTCGCGGCGCGAAATTCCTGGAAATCCTTCTTGTTCTGCTCCAAGTGCTCCTCGTCTTCCCAGTGCTGCGTGCAGTCCGTCGCACTCGCGCGGTGCGACCTCTCCACCGGCTTGTTGCCCGGCGCGTCCTTCGTCCTCGACGCGAGCGAAGACTCGGTCTGATCCTGCTGTCGCGTAGCCGGCATGCTAGTGTTGGTCGACGCACGCAATTGTAGGTGGTTCGAAAGCTGCAGCAAACTGCGTTCCGATGCGGTCATCCACGGAGGAAGTGTTGCTCGACCGAAACTGTTGATTCCCCTTGCGTGTGCGCGTGCGTGTGCGTGTGTGTGAGCGTGTGCGCGGATATGTATACAAATCTGTCTCTGCAATCGAAGCAAAGCCAACATTATCCCTCCTGCACTCCCACGCCTCCCGTCGCCCATCTATGTACCACCTCTGCTCCGGGCCCCTACATCGTACTGACGTCGTGCCCCATACCTTTTCCAATCCCCCCTAACACAAATACGCCCGCTCGACATCATCGAAATGGTGCAATTCCCCATGTCCCCTCTGCAATCTGCGCGCCATCTCCCCGATGCGCTGCCACAGTGGTACAATTAGCTCGCTTTGATGCCATGGTGACGTGGATGATGCCCTAGGCCATCGCGGAGCGGGATCGCGAAGTGGACCGTGATTGCGCGCTAGAAGGGGGTAGATTGGCCAATAGCGCACCGCAGGACAACATGCCGGCCAATAGCATTGCTACAGTGCCCATTTTTAGCTAGAGCGGTCGTTGGACCCCATATTTGTCGCGGGTTCGTGCCACGCCAGCCGAGTCGAGTCGAGGCTTGATTCTGACCTCGATGAAGGCGCGGTGAGGAGAGGACCAGCGTGCGACTGTGCCCAGCAACACCGAATTGGCGGGTCTGCAGCGTGGAGTGTGGTGGTCATGGTGGATTGAACTAACCCAGCTGAGAGCCAAGAGAGTAGTCGTGAGGACAGAGGGTGTCCCCCCGGATCTTCGCTGCGATGGCGCCTGGCACGCTGATCTGGAACTGGCCTTTTCTCGAGGCTGTAAGTTTCGTCCTCAGGCCTTCGGCTTAAGACTGTCGACTTGCAATCCTTGGTGTCTGCACGGTTGGGCAGGAGGCGAGGTGGAGTGGCCTTGGCACTCCTTCTGGATCTAGCTAATGCAGGTACTTCCCCAGTGTAATCTATCTACACTGAATATCTCTTCGTCAGTGTAAGTCGTTTTGATATTTATGGAAGCTGAAGTGACAATTCACGAAGGGAGGGTCATCCCGCTACTTGTCCTTTTATCTCCTGTTGACGTTTACACAAATGTGGTGGGCGGTCTTCTGTCTTTGGATGTCGCATCCCGCCAAACTCCTCAGTCTCTCACGGAGCAGCCGGGCACAATGACACGCGTGGTGTTGTACTTTCCTGTCGTTGTCCTGTTCTGACTTCCCCAGCTCAGCAAGCAGTAATAATAGAAACAAACCGCGCTCGAACACCAGAATCTTACCACCCATGAACAACCAGAACAACACGTGGTTCCCGCTGATTCTTTACGTGAAAAGACCAGCCACCGGTCTTTTATGATACTTTCTACTTTACCACCCGCTAGTAGCCTCCTGACGTTGTCACGCCTCGGCAGAACCGTTTGTGGTCCAGTCAGTTGATATTGACAGCCCATTCGGAACGATGAGCGTGCCATTCATCTCGTCAACGTAAGTCCCTCAGATGATCAATGCATCCAACTTGTGTGCACGCGCGAGTCAGACCCGAAACTGACCTTCCAGATACTAACGGACGCCGTCAACGCCGATACTGCGCCGGAAACTATCCGCACTCGACAACGGAGTCCCTCCAGCTCAATAGACTACGAAGCAGCTCGTGTGGACTTTGCTCGAGATTCAGAGTGAGATGAGCTGTTTAGAGGTTGTAGACGCGGGCCATAACTCTCTCCCATACAGAGACATCGAATTGTGTCAACCTATCTTTGAGGCTGACTACAAACTTGCGGCGCCTTTGTGGAAGAAAAAGGTGTAAGCAGCTTTCATCCCGCCTCGGATCTGCTGACTACAAACTGGCATGAACCACAGTTAATTCTATGCTTGTGTTTTGCAGCTGGCTAGTGATTGCCTGCAATGGCTTCGACTACGAGTAGTATATACGTTCGAATCTGGACATGTCGAGGAACGTCTTGGAGTACATCTGGGCGCATTTTTCCACATGAGTGGCGATGACGTCTGGTGGAAGCATTTGCCTGCACTCATGGCCTTTTTCTTTCCTTTTCAACTCTTCTCGTGTATGAAAAACCATCTTCGGCTCAACACCATGAGCAAGATCAACGTATGAACGTTCGACTCCCCAAGGTCTCGCACCACTATCACAATTGCACCAGTACTGTAAGCGAAGCAGATTAAACCCCTGTGATATTTCGGCCACTAATAGTCCCACATAAGATTTGTCACTATATTGATGACCGAAAGCTGGTTGTGGAGCTATTCTACTTCAGAAGGATCCGCACGGGGTATCGCAACTGCTTCGAGCAAGGTAAGGGTCGTTGTATGAATCTCAAAATGCAGACAGTTTCGGTACTGCAGCATGGTTGGGGACGAAGCCTGGCTCAACAATGATATACTCACTCGATAGCATATCCCTCAGTACGACCATTCATGTACGATGTATCTAATCGTTGTTCCTTATGGCAACTATGGTACAAGTTCATCATTGCTAACATCATTATTGCTTCCGCTGTTCGCTATCGTAATCTCACGAGTTTGGGTGATATGACTGGAGTCCTTCCCGTCACCGAGCATACTCTTATCGCTCTGATCATCGCCTCTGACAGGCGTCTTATCTTTCGAATCGATGCTCGCCTGTTCTTTGATGTTGATTCTCGCGCCTATATTGCGCCCTACGCTCTGTATATCTGCCAGTTTATATGATCGAACCCGTGCTACCATAACTTGCCCCCCGAGCATCGCTCCCACTGGCAATGTCTTGCATCATAAGACCCATGAAGGGGATGGAAGCGGCGACAATGGTGATAGCAGATTCGGTCATCGCCCAGACAAGGACACCAGCGATGTTGTACGTAAAGTTGGCCCAGGTGCCGATCAACGGTAGGTAGGCGGTCTTGATTGCGCAAGCAACTCCAGCCCTGTGTTGCTTTCAGTTGAGTTGTATGATATTCCACGTGGAGCTGGCATCTTACAGGCATCCCAGACTCAATGCTACTATGATGCTCCATTTCTCGCGCCGTTTCATCTGCAGTCTGTGGACAATCAGCCACCGACAAAGTGCCAGAAGAAAGTCCATCAGCGTGGAGTAGACTACGTTACGTCAGTATTTCGAAATGATCTGTGATAGTCTTATAACTCCACCCCAACAAATATGCAATAGTAATTACAATCCAGTTGTCCCAACACTTTCCTGGAAGTCCCAGGCCACACTATGCCAGTGTCATTATAGCTGCAGCGTAGAAGGTGAGCTGAAATGTGATTACGATGAACCACAATAGTTCGCTCTGTCATGGAATGACTGTGAGACGCAGAAGTGTGGCACAAAAGGACGCTTTGCTCAGAGTTACAGAGATAGACCAAAAGTCTCGCTGATGTACATGAACATGATTCCTCTGTGTAGCAAGGTTTTGTCCTCGATTCCGTCGAAATGTTTGCCATTACTGTAACTTACTGATACTTGCGAGAAAATTGTATATCACAGAGACAGGACCTGTGAGAACTAAGCCAGCATCCGGGGAAATGAGTAGAAGAACCGCTACTCAAGCAATGATGAGTAGCGTGTCATCCCATTCGAAATTTTTCGAGTATAATGACCATCCACATGTGCGAACCACTTCAGTTCTGGTACCCAATACAGGAAGCTCCGCTACTGGGAGATTTCCTGCATGAGATGGAATGCGTGAAGGTGCCAGACCACCTACTATAGGTTTCAGACTACCTAGAGTAGGTAAAGGGGCAAATAAGCACCTTATTAAGAGCCAAGTCAGTGTCTATAACAACATACATAACATATATAATAATTCTAAAGCCTTGATAAGTAGCTGTCAATTCTAGATTATAGGCAAATACTATAGTAGAGAGGTGGGGCACAAGGGACTAGCCTATTCTCTCCTATAGATAAGATTTTAGCCTTGTGTAAATAGGGACAAGGCTCCCTCTGCTACGTGCAGAGGACTCTAACCAATTGGGGTACCTAGGTGCCTAGCCTACTGATCACTTCTGTAGATAGAACCAAAAGTAAGGTGGTCCACACATTTCAATAAGCACCAATACTTCGAGCCTATCATTCGTCCCTTCTGTCCATCAGCCTGAATCTCAGGGAAGGATCTACCTTTCTTCTACTGGTCACAGCAAGCTGACTGCCATTTTGCTCCAGCATGTCTTCTCCTAGCGAAATCTCCCTTTACATCAGCTGGAAATGCCTTGCAAGTTGCGCCATCGTTTTGATTGCCAACATGCAATACGGCATTGGTACAGCAGCTATGGGTGGAGTTCAGGACATGCCCGGCTTTTTGACGGTACATGGGTTTGAAGACCCTACCAGCCATTTTGGCTACGGTATAGATGTAATTCGAGGCTGCCCTGCACGTGTAGAGCTCACTCACGGTTCTTCCAGTCGACCGTTCAACAATTCATGGCCTTTGTGTTGAATCTTGGCAGCTTTGTATATCCCATTTCAGCTGGTCTTTTTGCGACGAACTTTGGACGTAAGACCGGATTCTGGCTCGCATGCTTCTTAAACACTGTTGCAGTAGCAGTGCGGCTTGCTTCAGCCTCTACCAGCGAACTATACGTAGGACGTTCCATACTACATCTTACAAACCGGTATTTCACTACCTTTTCGACGGGGTGTGCGACTGAAGCAGTACCTGCACATCTCAGAGGGTCAGTGCCCTCAAATTGGTCGTTTTGCACTCAGTGCAAACAAAAATTTTAGTGTTCTTGACGGGTTCTTCGCGTAGTACGTCCACTTCGGATCGATTATAGGCTCTGTGATTGACAATTACACCAATCACTGCATGGACAAATGAAGCTACCGCATTCCACTCGCTTGTCTGTACATTGTCCCGACACTTCTGGCTGTTGTACTATGCTTTGTACCAGAAATACCTCGTACGTGCTGCTGTCTTCCTGTCAGTAATTTAGAACTTGACTGACGGCTTCCAGGCTGGCTATTATATCGCAGTCACAATAAAGGGGCTCGTGAGCCCCTGATGAGGCTGCGACAAGAACATGGCGAAGGGCTTGAACTTGAGTGGTCTAAAATGGTCCGCGGTGCGGAGGAGGAAAAGCGCATTACGGATCAACAGCATTTATGAATGTGTTCCGTGACAACGACCTTCGTCGCACACTACCGTCTTACGATACAATGGCCTCTCAGAAAGCCTCTGGCGTCTGGTTCTTCATCGGACATCAGACCCACTTCTGCAGTATTGCTGGCATTACCAAGGCATTCGAATACTCCATCATGAATGCTTTCATTGGCCGGGTCGGTGTACATCTTGGTATTCATGCCATGAAACGCTGGGCCGGTCGCCGATCCCTTATCATCTTCGGCGCTCTGATTTGTAGACTCTGCGAGCTTGCGTGCGGCATTGCAGCAAGTATAAACCTGAGCTCAATCGCGACTGGTAATGTACTCGTTGCTTTCAAAGCACTGTTTATGTTCTCATACGATGCGTGCGTCGGTGTGGCCGCATTTCCTCTCGCTGATGATATTGTGAGCTCACGATTACGCGCTTGGACAGTTGAAAGCCGCAACGCTTTGGGCTACTTTCTTGCTTGGCGAGTTGCTTTCTGCTCACCATATCTTCCTATCGATCCTCAGGATCTGAACCCGGTGAGTACAGGCTCGTAGTTTCATTGTTCAGAATCTCATGTGACTTTGTACGGACGGAAATATACGTACATCTGGGCGACTTCCAACTTGCTGTGTCGTCTTTTCCTACTTCCGCATTCCAGAACCTAAGGATCGCTCACTTGAGAAGCTGGGTGAGATCTTCGAAGCGAAGGTATCGGCTTACAAATTCCCCGACTACAAGTATCAGATGGTGGAGATCGCTAGGCGGGATGTGTATCCCAAACGCGAAATCTCGGTCCCTAAGCAAGAGATTGAGGCATAACGATCTGGAACTTGGTAGCACCGAGATGAACGACCTGTTTTTTAATTTCGTGACCACCAGAAAACGAACGCAATTGGTCGAGTAAGGTGGTGTAGCAAAGGGGGGTCTACTTGAACAAAAGATAGGAATATTCATGGATCCTACAAGCTGACTACGCTAGTATTACTACTTCTCGGCTTTGGACTCGTTTTTCCAAACTCATCCACTTGCATCAATTCCATTTCATCATTATCCGCATGCTGAACCTCGAAGGTCTTCGTGTATGTGATCTCATTCACGCCTCTTCCACTCATTTGTCCAACCTTACTCCCTACTGTATTGCCAAAGCCACGGCTTCCGTTTCCGTATCCGTACTTAGCGTGGTAAGCTTGACTGGAAGCTTTTGTTGTTCCCATGATGTTCGGGAAAAAGCGGACCAGAATGACGCGGATTGTGGGAAGACAAGCGCAAATGATGCCGACATTGACTTCGATATTCGACCAGTTGACTACTTCGACTTGGTCCCATGTTGGGTTTGCGGAGGCAGCGAAGCTGACAAGTGATTGGAGGCGGAGACAAGATACCACGGTGACGCTAGAAAATGTCAGCTGAATTTCCAACACCATGTGAATTTTGCGACTCACAATGTGCCGACAAGGAACATTACTGCCACGCTGATCTTCTTGCGCCATGACAACTGCAACCTGAAGACCTCATACAGCGGGAGTACGAGCATCCAGACGTCCAATATAATGCTGATGATCGCATTACTCCAGGCCAGCGCATTTACATTGATGCATTGGCCGTCATTGTGTTCTTTATCCCAATTTGTCCAGTAGTGGCTAATGGGTCGACATTGAAAAATAGCGACAATGACGAATGTCAGGCCGTATAGAAATGTGAAGGTAATGGTGCCTTTGAGGAGATTCTTGATGATAGTCTTCGGAAAGATCCGCAGGAAGAAGAACAGAAGCGTGAGTTTGAGGAGCGTCATCTGGAAGAAATACAGGATCTCCAAGACGTACAGCCAGCGTACGAAGGCGGTAATTTGCTCGAAAGGTACGGTCCAGACGTCTTTTCCAAGGCCATTAGGCAAAGCTCCTCGGTCGATCAGGACGACACTCGGTACGCCGGCGAAGAGTGTCAATATAATGGTGTAGTCGTCCCATCCCAGCTCGGCTATTGAATATATCGCTTTGTATGCGATTCTGGTCAGACCGCAGAATACACTGACAACGGAAAGGATGATGTTCAGGAGCCGGGAACTTTCGCTTTTGTCTCGTACAGGGGCGTGGCATGTTGTTGCAGTGACGTTTTTCGTGACTACCGACAGGTTAGGACAAGGTGTACCAGCTGTATGAGCATGCAAGCGTACCTAAGGCTTCTTTCAACGTGCAAGAAGACAGCAAGCACAATTCCACACTACTCTGCAACGGCGCATTTGTGCATATGCATGTGACATTAGTAGCTCCGCAGGATGATTGCTCTATGGCAGCTCCCAAACATTCTTGCTATTGAGGCGTTAGACAGATCGAAGTTTGCGGACGACCGGGACCTACTGCACATGGCGAAAGTTGGGCGACCGCTGCAGCTAGTCCGGAAGATTGGGCAAGTCCAAGAGAGATCCAAGCCAGAGTCGGGAGTAGCAACTGCAGCAACCTCATGATTGCTTTGGATCACGCATACGTTCCCATTGATTGACATAAAGAATCGGGCATCCAGGCAACAAAAGTCAAGAAGTTCGAAAGTCGTGACGGAACGTACCCACACTGGAGTAAGTAGTATGTCCGTCGAATCTCTTTCAGAGCGTTGGGCGTTAAGCGTCAAGTGTCAAACAGGGTACCAGTTACGGGAGGTTGGGGCCTCGAGGGGCGCCACTCTCATATGAAACTTCGAGTCTGGATCTAGAGTTGTCCAAACCCTGAAGCATCGGGAAGGCGTCAGCCAACTGGGACCCCGAGTACTGGAAAAGTGGGCCAGCTCGAGGAGCGGCGTTCCGTCTTCGAGGATCAATGCTGTAGTGTACCAGACTTAGCATTTTGCGCAGTGAAGATCCTCATCGCAAAAGACTGATAGCATTGACTAAGCTGTCACCTCGACATTTACACAGAACTCCTCAGCTTCGCAGCTATCCTAACTGATTAAACGGTTAAGGTGACGATTTCCCATCCCCAGATTGTTGGTCCATCGCAGAGCGAGATGGCGTGCATAAAGCCTTGTCGCTAATGACGGAGATCTCCCATTCCGGAAGGACGGAACATTCCTTCGTCAGCAGTAACGGCAACGTGCCCGCTAGAAAATGCAGGGACGGGCTGCAAGGCGTGCTGAAGCCACATGTGCTTCGTGCCTCGGTAGGTCTCAAGAACACCTTTGACGCGTAGACTACCACAGAGCTTAGGTTGGCCGACTCGGCCATATATACGAACTGGAAAGCTCCCGTCGCCGTACACCTGCCGCCTGGGCAACGATTACCCCATGGGTGTGTGTGGGGGATCTGAATATGTTGGCGTTGTTTTTGGTGATGATGCGTCCCGAAGAACCCGGCGCGTGCCTGCCTTGGCGCACAGAGATTTTATTCCTCCTGCATCTGTGGCAACTGACTCCCAAGAGATTGGGTCGGCATTTAACGTCCACGTAAGATGCCCATTATTACGAAAATCAAAACTGCACTGAACCCTGAGCCAACACTTTGTCGATCACACCTCGCAGAGGCAAAGTAACGTAACGGAAGGTGACCCTCTGGGTTACGGGCGGAGCCTAAACTACCTGACCCGGCATGACTCGCTACGCGAGTAACAAATGAATGGATCTCCCGTTCGTTCGCTGCCATTCGCGGGCTCCGTTGGCCACTCTGAATCTGCTAATGTTGGGAAAAGATCATAGCGCCCTGACACGAGTATTCAATTCCACGAGCCACACTTCGGTATCATTGTCCCGAAAGCTGAAAGACGTTTGCAGCGCTGGAGCAGACCCAATGCTCTCCTGTCTGATGCACAAACAACTGCTGAGACGCTGCAAGGCCCCCCATTGTCAAGTTTGACACACGATCAGCCCAGCTTCAAAGAGAGGGCTTGACCAGAAGCTTTATTCGGGAGACTTCGCAGAACAAGCCACGTCTCGTATTCTGTCACTGCACTGATATCCTTCGCACGAACAGCAACACACCTGAACGCCAGAGGAGGCTATTCCGTCAATGGACTTCAAGGAGATGAAGTCAATTTGTGAATCTACTCACGTGTTACGACAAGGGTCGGAAACATGTGCTTAACGGCCCACCAGCCATACCTAGGTCTTGTGAAACGCCCCCCGGCCATTCGGGATCGGAGCTCGCCGGCACTCACACTTTGGTTGTGGCGAGCTCACAGACTGTATCAGTGCATTCAAATCAGCGAACCTTCGAACAATTGTGTTACCCGCGGCAAGTCCACACGCTGCTACACGATCATACAACGCATAAAGACAGGCTCTCAAATGCGATATAGACTACACGCGGATCCGCGCACTAACAACACGCCGGTGGCATGAAGTCAACGCTAAGACCAAGACCCGGGCCGAAACAAACGCAAAAGGACACTTGAAAGCTTGGTCGAACAGCAACGACGCAGTCAAGCACGCTTTTGTACGCCGATCACATTCGTATTGACACGCAGTCACACCCTGTGCCCATCATGCCATACTGCCGGAACTGTAAACTTCTGCGCGATCGTCTGGCTTCTAGCAGCGATCCTCAACACTGGGACCGGCACATCATGCAGCGCAGATCGCTTCGGCACATCCCGTACGCAGGCTTTTCAGAAAGAGTTTCGGGAGTTTCTGGCTGATCTAGTTGCACGACTGCCAAATGGGCAATCGCGATGAGCATAGGAGGGTACGAATCGAAGCCAAGATGGTTTCTTTCCATTTTGGGCATACGAGGTACACTCTCAGCACAAACTGAGTGACTAGACTACAGTTCAGGACACAAGTTTGCGTTATGAACTAATCACACCATGAACGTTCAGAGACATTGCAACCCGGTGGTTTTGATGACATGTTGCTTCTCGTAAATAAAGGCAGCACAACCTTATGTTCACTTTTTCTATCCTCATTTCCCACATCATCAAGCGGTTCTGAATTCATTTCCACTTCCACGGCTCATGTGTTTTAGCCCTCTTGCCCACTTCTCACTCATACCATCCTCGGCGGATACCTATTGATTTCATGTAAACCCACGTCCAGGCACTCCGCATCCCACACGTTTCTTGGGTCTCAACTGCAGTTGCTTGTTCTCTCCTGCGTTCTCGTGATGCTTTTCGTGGTTCAATTCAATGACGACTTCGTTAGATGCCCGACTTACATTGGCATGACAAACATGCTTTCATCATTATGCTTACTGCTGCTTGGTGTGTTTCTACCTGGCGCATCTCCGGAGACATCGAGAGCCCTTATTCAATCTGGGTTTGCACGAATTAACGAGAGACCCTGCAACTTTAAAGCGATGCTCAATGAGACTTACGAACGCTGGCTGTATTGGAAGATGAGGTGTAATTCTGACCGTTCTCAAGATTTTACTTGCGTCCATTGCTCTATAGCGATAGGGGCAGAGAGCGTGCATTGACGAGTGACTACGTCAAACTTGCAGCGAGCCAAGTGTCACCTCCCATCCTCAGGGGAGTGCAAGTCGAGCACAACTGTACAGAGAATAGTTCATTGATAGATTGTAACAGGATGAGAGGGCTCTCGACGCGCGGTCCAGCAGATTTCCACAGTGTCCGCGACCTGTGCTCCTCGCGGGACAGTAGATCAAACATCGTCACCGATCACCTTTCATTCCCCAACAGTCATACCCCTGCATTGGGCTTCAAATTCCTCCCAGTCCACCACCTTTGCCTCATTCTCGACATCTTCCAACATCTGTAAGAATCGTAGCGTCTTTACTGATGTCTCCCTCTCTATTCGTGTCTTCCTTCACTTTCGCTTTCTCTCTCCACATTTGCACCCGCCAAGCCACGAAATATGTGTGTCTGAGTTCTCCCGACTGCATCTTTGCCTGCATTTTCTCTTTCCTTGTTTGCTTGACGGGAACCTGTTCTTGTTCGGCTATGGCGGCGAGAGGTACTTCGGCGTCTTGAGGAGAGTGCATGGGAGCGGTTGACGGTGATAGTTCTGAGGGATTACGTGCAGACCTTGTAGTCTTGCACGACTGTCCAGCATCGCCTTTGGAGAGCTTTTGGTAGTGGCTGTACATGTGGATGATAAATTCGACTACTCTAGTTCCGCAGCAGCACACGGCAGGGAGATCTGGGTACTGTTTGAGTACAACAGTGATTCAGATGCAGAGCCAGGTTGCCATCAGGCAATAGACCATTTTTCAAGTGTGTTGGGTTGTTTCGGTGGGCATTCCGTGATTGATGATGAAGAGAGTATTTAATTGAAGGTGGCGCTGGGGCAGATCCCGCTTATTCTGCGCGGTCAGAGTTGGTGAAAAGGGAATACGGGACCTCAGGCAGACTGCTCAAGGACTCGTGGCTGCTGGCTTGCACTGTAAACTCTTTCACGTATAAGCACAAGGATGGCGCAAGCGGAGGCTGCAATACTCCTGTCCAGCGGTAGTGAAGTACCCATATCTTGATTCGTTCTTATTAGTTGCTTCGCAAAGAAGCAGGTCCAGCCTTCGCTAGAATATCATATCATGTCGAAGAGTCGATCCATCGATCAACACCACCCATCCTCGCCCAACTGGAACAGCCCATTCTTCTTCTTCTCCACAGCCCATTTTTCGCACCACCCTTTCATTTTCTCCCTACTCTTCGCGCTGCCAACGTTGACTGTAGGGATAATCTTATCGATGTTGAGCGCACAGCAGAACATAGTCAGCTCTCTGAAGCTGCTGTGCTCGGAGTAAGGAACACCGAAACAGGATGCTCGGCTTGTACTACCACGCTGCGGTGCGAGGTCTTTCATGCTGAAAGCGCTCTTCCAGTTGGATGAGTGCAGAACGGTAGACACGAGCGGCGAGTCTGTGAATCGAGAGTTTGGAGGGCGGTAGTTCCAGCCGCTAGGTCGAAAGCCAACGGCACGCGAGAAGGTGTCTGCATAATCACGTAGATAGTCATCAAGAGTGTCGGCGCGTATCTCAAAGAGTGGCGTCATGTGTACTTGCCCCTTCCTTGGATCTGTCGTGAGAAGAGCGTTCAACTCTGGATCTTCCAATGCACGGCAGATGCGCTGTTTGTTTGGAGGTGCATAGATGAGCGAACCAAGGGCTTTGGCAATGCCTACGCAGATACGCTCTTTACCAATGCTGTAGGTGCCTACAATCACGAGAAGACGACCACGATCGGGAGACTTAGGTGTGTCTTCAGTGGTGTCGTTGGAGTTCTTGCGGACAAACTTCGTCATACCAGCGCCGGCACGCTCACGCTTCATTTGCTCCCAGCCATCGGTCTCGTCAGCACGAACCTTGTTGAGAGACACACACATATCTGCACATGCTTGAATGACTTGTTGCTGAGGCGGAAATGCGTATTTCGGTGTCAGGTAGGTTGTGTCGAGATAACATACGTCAAGCTTCTGTTGTCGACTTGTGCCGCTCACTGCATCAATCACGTCTGGTCGGAGCAGTGGATGCTCGATGTGCATCTGACACGCTCGGAAGTCGCCGCAGTGCAGAACACGCTGTAGTCTGGGGTTTGGACCTTTGGTGAATTCCTTCTCAAACAAGAACAGAGAACTACCGGGGCAGTGGTTCGCTGAAATCATGGTGCAGTGTACGCCTTCGGTGCCTGGTATCTCCGTCTTCTTTTCGAATTCAAGATCCACTACCCACTTGGGATCGACACGTAATTGTTGTCTCACAAGATTGCCAGTGACCCTGCTGCAATAAATAGGTCCGTGCGACCAGGACGAGGTCAGGCCGATGTAGTGATCGCTGTGAAAGTGGCTGAGGAAGTAGGCATTTTGGCCTTTGACAGCTCCATAGCGAAAGGCATCGACGGCTATGAAGAAGCCAGGCATGATTTTGTAGAAAGGACATGTGCGCTCAAACGATGGCTTTCCTCTCGCAGCATTGTTGGCTGCAGCAGCTGTTGCCCACGCTGCGTCTTCAGCATGGCCAGCCATAAGCTTGGAGAACGCAGATGCCGGAGCTCCATCCTTCTTTCCCACAGGCTGAAAGGGATTTGCTTGCGCCTCTCTAGGCGGTCGTGCCGGCCGCTTGAATGCCTTTGCTGTTGTCACTGGTGTAGGTGTGCTATTGTACTTTACCTTTTCAGGTGAGTGCATTGGTACAGGCTTCCCGTCCAGACACGCATTTACGTGCACGGAGCTCTCTTGTTCTGACAGGCCCTTGAGGCTGCTACTGCACAAGGGGCAAGTGGGTGCAGAAGTGTCAGTCGCTTGGTTGTCCGTGTCGTCATCAATTGAATCCTGAGGGAATAAAGATGGTGCGTCGAAATCGTCTGGGTCCCCCTCAAAGCCTGCCACTTCCATCTCAAGCCTCCTCTGCTCCTTCATCCACCGCCGCTCGTCGTACTCTTCGCCCTCGAGGAGATCGTCATCTTCAAGATCGGCCTCTTCGAACTCATCAAGCCCGAATTGCGATGTCTCTTCCGATATCAGCTTAGGCGGTGCGTGTTCGACCGATGATTTCAAGTCATCGGTGCGTACTGGGACCTCCTGTGGTTTAGAATCTGGCAAGCTTTCCGTTCGTTCCTGCTTGATCGTACCTCGTCTTGGAATGAGCAGCTCTGCTTCCTCATCATCGTCATCCGAGTCGTCCACAAATGGGCCAGACTTCGTCCGTGGCTTCGTGAACCCTGAGACTTTGCTTGGCAAGGCCTCAGCAGCTGACGCATTGATAGCCTCTGGCGGAGGCGGCGAACATGCAGGGACCGCTAGCTCCTCGCTAGTCTTCCTTTTCTTGTTACTCCCTCCATTCTCATTGTATCGTGTCTCATCGTCGTATGCTAAGGTATTGTCACCATTGGTAACCTCGTCACTCCAACCCATATCCTCCTCTGTGCCGTCGAGCTCGATCGTAGGGTTTTTGCCACGTTCTTGTAGAAATATGCGATTGTTGATGTCTTCAGCTTTCTTGAAGAAGGCCATGATGTTGCCATTAGCCGGGCCTTGCGGCCTCAGCTTGTTCCTGCCATTGTGCACTGGTGCCTTGCCGCCCCAACCCTTCGCAACCAGTGTGGTTTGCGTCTGCTTCGGTGGCGCAGGAGCTGTTTTCGCCTTGGGTGTGGCCTTCTCGGTCACTGTTTTGGCAGCCATGGCCGTGGCTCTCGTTGAGGAGCGGGGTGGCGAAGGCGCTCGACCCGTTGATGGGGCTACTCGAGCAGTATCAGGGAGCTTGCGATTCTCTCGTGGGTTTCTAAACATGTGTATCGTCGTTTATGGATCGTATCGGTTGTGTGGGGGCATTGAGGTCGTGGCGTTTTCGATAAGAGGAATCTCGAGTGAAGGGTACGACTGACGCGCCAAGAGAACGCGTTAACACGTGACCCATCAAATTGCTACCGCCTTTCGGTCACTAAACACTCTAACACGTGCCCTTGACTGGCATCTAACTACAAATTAGTCTGCTCTTTGTACGCAACAACATACTGCTGGACCTTCAGACTGCTGGGTCTTCATTAAGGCGAAGACGAATACTACAAGGAGTACCGTGATGACCCCAATGGTGTAACTCCTGCCTTGAAGTTTACAATCTAATCCCACCTTGTCTAGAACTATTTCCACAACACATCCTTTCCTATTGCCAGATATTGTCACGTTTATGAGAACATCTATGAGAACGTGTTGTCTTCGATATTCTTCTTCCTTTTTCACCACTTCAAATCCAACTCCCCCTGTACAACATTGGCTCCCTCCGAACCCTCATCAATCCGGGATTACCGCCCATTTTTCTTCATATATGTGCCCAGACAATGCAGGTCCGGCCGACTTGGATGCTGACTAAAGCAATCTTCACCCGTCTTAAACGTGAACGCCGTATCATGGAACAAGGTCGTATAAGGACTGGCATACACCCGCATCCTCCTTCCATATCGCGACGTTAACTCATGCATCCCCTCTAAATAAAATGCCTCTTATCCATTCAAGGCCTTCGTATACATCACACACTCCCTATGCTCCAGCATACTCACATCTTCGGAATGCAAACTTACTCATGCCTCATCGGGCTCGAGAGCACAAGATCGTGGTGTCTCACAAGCACGAATTGAGTTCCGCGTCAAGACCAAGGACGTTGATCATGGCTTTTTATAGGCTGGGAGCCCGTTGACTTGCGTTAGGTCAGCATAATGGAGGACGATATCAGCTTTTGTTGCGGAGTGGGAGGAAGGGTAGGGATTGGGATGAGAGCTTGCGTGCGTGTCTGAGAGGATGAGGAAGCGCGTTAGTGGGATAATGGTGGTTTTGGACTGTGGTTGAAATCGGTCATGAATGATAAATAGGTGTTCGGATATCACAACGAGTAGCCATGAATACGCACGGTGCCATTGCGTTTAAGTTACAGCGCATTGGAGTTGAGTTACCGTTGCAATCGATTCAGCGATCAGGTTTTGGACTCAGAGATCGCACTGGATGGTCTTGCGGTATGTAGGAGTCTGAGGAATCGCTGGTGCAGAACAATGATTCTTGAGTTGCCAGAGAGCCAGAAAGAAGAGGGTTGGTTGTAGACCCTAAACTTCACCTATAACGATCACTACAGCACGATGTAGTTTTTCCCTTGGCGAGCAAGGTGCTCTCAAAGGTACGTAAAGTATGCAACCAGATGTCAGACAGGCTCAAGAAGTTTTGTGATTAGCAATTATTAGGTAGGTCATAGAATTTAGACCAGAGCCTCTAGGCCTCACCAGCAGGCATTCAATCGCTCATGCTGGCCTCCTTTGTTCTTTTTTTGTTTTTAAAAAAAAGTCTTGATGCATCTAAGCAACTCTGCTGGCAACAAACGCAGCAGCCGTAGGGGCATCAATCTCGTAATTCCTGTGCTCAGCGGTGATGATGATTCCGTTGTCACAGATGTTGTCGCCCTGGTGGCAGATGATGAGGACCTTGGACGCCGCAACGCTACCGAAGCTCTCGTCGCGATCAGCATCACCAAACGTGACGACTGTTTAAGGTCAGAAATGCTTTCAGTTCTGGGGCTATGTAACTTACCCGCGCTGACCCTGGCGGCAGCAGCAGCAGTGAGCCTCTGAGTAGCAGTGTGAACAAGCTGGGCACCCTGGCTGTATCCAGAGACGACAATCTTGGTCGATGGGCACCTGCTGATCGCCTGCTCGTTGTTAGAAATCCTGAGTTCCGGTGTGAATAAATGTACTTACAGTGTTGATCAAGTTGAACATAGTCGTGGCACCGTTGGAATCACCTCCAGCAAGGAAGCCAAAGACGTTGGCAGGGTAGGTGACGCCCTGAATAGCCAGGCGGCTAACTCCACCCAGACGGCTGGCAAGAGCGTTGAAGAAAGTAGGGCCCTCGCTGTCGGGAGAGCCGACGTTGCCCTCCTGTGTGGTACCTCGGGCGTAGATGACAGTGACAGGACGGCAGGCAGTACCATCAGTCAGCTGGTTATAGGTGTCACCGCTGTACTGGCGCTTAGAAAGTGCAGTAGTGACTTTCTCAGGCACGTCGCCAGCCTCAAGCTGCTCAGCGTACTCCTTGATGGTGAGACCAGTGTCAATAACATCAGTGATCGGGAAGCTGACATCCTCTTTCTGAGCGACTGGTGCTGGGGCAGCAAGGGCAGCACCGAGCAGAGCGGTCAAGGGGAGAATAGCCTGAACCTTCATCTTGAGTGGGATGTTCGGAAATGAGCGCCGAGGACTGGAGACCGCTTGGAGGCGAGGGATGAGCGGAAGCTGTTGCTGGCTGATGAACAGTTGTTCGCTCGACGATCGGATATTTATACAGATGGTTTGGACTGGACAAACATCTGCCTACGCTCATCACGATCGTCTACTTGCTCCGCTAGCAACCGCCATCTTCTCGTGAACTTGGCATATAACGGCGCGCGTCTTGTTCAGGAACAAAGTCTTCCTGACTGGTCCACCGCTCCGCTGTAACAAGTGTGGGCGCTCTCGATAAAGTGGTGATCGTCACAGTCAACCACGTCGATACGTGTAGGCCAACCAATCGATAATGCGGGGAAGCTCACGTTGAATCATGCGCCTTGTCTTCTCGATACAGTGTGTCCTGGCGCATCGGAGGCTTGTTTGGAGCACAGCCAGTCTTGGTCGTTTGTCCGGCTCTTGCTGTCTTGACCTTCTCCATCGCGTTAGCAGCCGCCCAAAAACCGATGCACGTGGGGAACTACGGCGAATTTTATAGGTGTTCGGACCGAATTTCACTAATCGTAATCTGAATGGTCAATAATTTGGTGTTCTTCTTGCACTTACTTTGCATACCGCAGTAGTGCTTGTATGCAAGAAGTCAAGAACATGCTAAATGGAGGCACAACCGCGTTAAGACTGTTCCACGCATCTGCATGCATACCCCAGTATCTGAATGTTGGGTACAAAGGACATGTTTCACGAATAGGAAGTACGCATTGAAGTACGTGAATGTCATGTCGGCGGCTGGTGTGGGCAGGATGTTGACACGCAGGTTCGCCGTTACGTCAGTTTGCAGCCGAGGTTACCCCGTAGGTGGAAGGAGCGGTGATTGCAATCCCACGTGATGACAAGCTGCCGAATCTCGCTATTCTATCACTGCTTCCTAACAATATCTCGGATATGTCTTCTTCTTGTATGCCCTTCTTTCAAAACGCCTTTGTTCATTTGGTCCTCTCTGCCAGCCATGCGTCTAGACCCACCCACATTGCCGTAGCCTCTCCACTATCTTGCAACGTCTGACAGAAATCCCTCATCGCCCTACACCGTTGTGTGACCCATGTCGGCTTTTGCAACAAATGGCCACCGCCTGATTCCTCCACTATAGCGTGGCTAACTTTAGCTTCACATACTGGACATAAGTATGGCGGCTGGCGAACGTCCTCCTTCATGCCTGCGGTTCCCTGCATGTTACAGGCATAGTAAAAGCAGTGTGCGATACCAAAGCAATGCCCGAGTTCATGCGATACTGTCCTCGCAAGTCTTGCAAACCAGAGTGCCCGATTTTCTTTTTCTTCGAGACCGCTTCCAGTGTAAGTAGCTGCTGCATCAATCGCTGCTCTCATTGCACCTTCTTTGCTGTATTTTCTCTGTTGCTTGGTGGGAGGCTTTGGGACAACATCTTCAACCGCACACAGACCGTCCACAAACGTCTTGCAATGACTTAGTGGCCACATATGGGCCCGATCTATTCCTTCTCTTACATCTAGAGCTGGGTTGTAGCGCGCCGTCTGCACGACGGCCACACGACTTCCTCCATACGCTCGCCCACAGCAAAAGTCATCTTCGTCGTTTTCGTAGATGTCATGGTCTACCAGCATTACAAGAGCATAGGCGTCAGCAGGCAATATCGCGATTGCAGTGTCGATGATGTCATCGAGGTTAAGCTGTGCAGTGAAGGCTTTATCTGGCACGCCACGAACCCGGATCCGTGTGGTCGACTGGTTGGCGTCGGTCAGACCCACGTACTTCGGAAGGCTTACTCGACGACTTGGGCGAGTTGACTTCTGCCAAGGTGTCCAAGCCAGTTGCTGTGGCAGTATCCGAGCTTCCAATCCATGGTAGAAAGCCTTGAGGTACTTTACAAATAACTCAGCATCTGGGCTCAGTGTCTCAACCAAAGCGGCTGCGCCGACATTCGGTTTTGTCCATTCCTGCATGAATTCCACGTCTTTGGTGACATGCGGCACGCGAGCCACGTACAGAACCTTCCGCTTTGTGTCCGTCATCTTGTTGCGGGACTTTGCAGATGCCCATTCCTCGTAATCTTGTGGCGAGGAGTCTGGGTCGTAATTGAGATCATCGTGTGGTAGAACTAAGGGGCTAGGAAAGAGTGATATGGCTCTGTTTTGGAAGATTTTCCGAGGGTCCCCTATCGTGGATTCTGCTGTTGCTCTTTCTTTCACAATTGGTTGCTCGAAGCCTGCTAATTCTGCAAACGGTGAAGGCTCTAACTGCAAATATGTATGCTTGCAAACCATAATGTATGGCTTCAGGAAAACAAACAGCTTTGGTCGCCTGGTGTATTATGTATTTGTGGAATACGAAAGGACCTCTGGTTGCCTGACAGTCTCGTTGTGGGGCTGTGTAGCGCCAGTCCGAATCTAGACGCGCCACTCATATTTAACACCGTACATCCCACAACCACCATGGATCGCGCGACTATACCACAGGCAAGTCGTTGGATATCTTTGTGAAGGCCATCTGTAGCTTTGCCGCTTACCACAATGGATCGCTACGCCCCCAGTACAACAGACTTCCACCGATGGCTAAGCTGTTGAAGATGCCGACGTAATGACCAGCGATCTTGTCCTTCACGCCATAGGCTTTAACAATGACTGTATCAGCAAGGGTAGCAACAAGACCTGCAGCGACCGCTACTCCGAGGCTTCTTCGGTCTCTCAGTACAAGGCCAAAAGTGAATAAGAGGACGCTGTTCTGTACGTTGCGCGCCGCAATCGCCGCTACCAACGCTTTCTTGGTCTCTTGATCTTCTTCAAACGCATTTTTTGATTCTCTCGATGAGATTGTTGTAGACTCGTTGAATAGCCCATCGGCGCCTCGCTTGTCTGAGCTGGGCGATGTGCTCAAAGACCTTTGTATGGGTAGACCGTAGCCATCCGCAAACGCAGCGGGATTGATTAGACCTGCGATACCAAATGGTACCAACTCAAGGGTCGCTATGAATAGTGCGAGGCATTCTGCTGGTGGGAAGCGTTGGAAGAAGTTGCGAGCTTGGGAGGCCATAATCAAGAAAGAAGGAAGGTGACTGTAGGAACAAAGAACATCGAGTTGAGGTCTCTCGGGTCATAATAACTATTCCCAATCTTGCTGTAAAAAGCGGCTGATCATGCTATGTGAAATCTCCCAAATGCTCATGCTCATGCTCCCGCATGTTGTGATTGGCCAGATAGTTTCGGACTTCGGGTGCGGGGATGCAAGGCACGCGCTGCTTCTTCCATGTGGTGGGCATATTTCGTCATGTCATTCGAACACCAGCGACACAACATCTTCTGAAAAACCTCCCAATCAGAGCTATCTTTCGCAGAGACCTGCTGCGTTCATGTATCGAGGTGAATCATGTTTCATTGGGCCTTCGTATATCTATGGTAGATCACTTCTGGACTCATTGCACTTTGGCTTAGCAGCCACACCTGGAAACCCTTGGATGTTTATACTGAACACCTTCAAGGATGAAGTGAATCACTATCTATTTACTTTGTCATCTGCTGTTCCATCAAGGTCATGTCGCCGGTTGTCGTCCTCAATCGCGCGGAGAACACTCGACCAGGATGGCCAAGAATGAGGCAAGCGACGGCAACGCACATAAAACTGGGCAGGATTAGCACATGGTACAACTCAGCAGGAATTTTAGACTGACGCAGATTCGAAAGCAATGAAGGTCTTCTCGTCGCGGAAGGCAGGGGCGAAGTATCCATCCTTCAACTCGTAGATCCGGAAGATGCATCGCACCAGTATCAGAACCGTTGCCACACTCAGCCATGCTACCATCATCTTTAATGGCTTCTCCAGACTGACATCGCCTTTCATGTGTGATCTCTTCAATGCAAGCAGGTAATCTGTGGACAGGGCGATGAAGAGAACGAGCGTGATCACTTGAAAGATGAGACCGGCCTTCGAGACGTCGACACCAACTTTGGTTCCCTCCTGCGTCGAAGCACCGGCTGAAAGAGCTCCACCAGCGCCTTGAAGTACGAGGGAGATGATGTCACAGGGAATGAATGTGAAAGTGATGAAGCGAGGATGCAGGCGAGATATCGAACGGTCTATATGGTTGATGCTAGAAGCCATGGTCAGAAGACTTAGAAGAGCTGGGAAGTATGGGTACGGGCCCTTCAAACGTACACTTGGGTCAACTGGACATAGATTGCTGCACAGAAGAAGACTGGGGCGATGGTGATAGGTACTGTATATGATCAACAGCGTTCGTTGAGCGGTGCTTGATTATAGTTCCTTACCAAGGTTGACCAGGAATGCATTGAAATCGAATGGGTTACCATGCAGCATGATGCGGCCAACGTAGCCAGCAATCTCGAGGGCGCAACCGGCTACAATGCAACCCATGTATGCCCAAGTCTTGTAGCGGACGCCCTGGATCACATGCAGGGTCAACAAGAGACCGAAGACGCCCAGAAACGTTGCAGTTGCTGGGATGCTAGGCAGGTAGCGAAAGACGCTCCATTCTAGAGGACAGAGGTCGAGTGTACAGTTTGCCCAGGGTCCAAAAGCGATCAGTACGGGGGGATTTGCCGCCATGGTGAGCACAGTTTGAGCTGTCGTGATGGTGAGTGTGCTCAGCTGAGAAGGAAAGAACTGGTCCTTTATGTATAATTTCACATGAGGTGAAAGTGAATAGGTGAATATAAGGCGTGCAATGCTTCGGTCTGCACGGTCCGTCGGTTCAGCTCACCCGCTAACTGCTTTGAGACCAGAGTGCGAGGCCACCTATAAGAGTTTCGCTGAACCGCCATCTTTTCAAGCCCTCTCCCTTTGTCGTGTTCTCTGTCTGATTCACCTTTACACCCGGGGCTGTTGCGCAACGGCACAGATGGAGTCTGATCCGCCGACTAGCTACTTTGGGGAGGCTGAGCAGCCATTGGTTCGAGAGGTTGCAACTTTGTGGGGCATGTACGATGTCGAATCAGAATGGACGGGGCCGCACAGCGCCGGTGACGACGTTGAAGTTGCGCGTTTTGAGGCGCACAAGTGCGCGCACCTTCCCCATATCGGTAATTTGAGGCGCTGTCGGTTGTATCAAGCTTTGGAGCACAGGAGCTTATCCTTCTTTCAGACCAGTGGCTTCGTGACTAGCATTCAGCAAGTATGGTTTCAACACAAATGACGAGCTACTTTGCAGCCATTTCCTCGTGGCTGCGACGGCCGCGATTGTATGGAGTTCGTTAAGAGCTGAAACCAAAGCGCAACAAGTGGTCAATGTGCATAACATATAAATTTCCATTGCATGCTCCCGATTTACAGTACACTTGTTGCAAGACTTTTCATTGTTCAACATGAGATCTCAAACCTTGCTGACTGCTCTCCTGGGTTCCACCGTTATTGGTTCACAAGTCGCCAACTTCAATATCTCGGCCAGCAACGCCGCACAGTATGGTTGTAATGCCACCTGTTACGAGGCTTTTAGTGCTGGCCTTGCAGAGGATTTTGCTGAGTTTGGAGCTTTGTACGACGAAAGCTTTTATGCGACTGCAAAAAACTTCACAGGCTCGTTACCTGGCGACATCCTGAAGACTCAACCCATCAACCCTGAGGACTACTCAGGTAGCGTACCCAAGGGCATTGCTGCTTATCGGATCCAATACACTTCAGTTGACTTATCCAATAACACGGTCCCAGTTACTGGCTTTGTTGCATTCCCATACGCCAACAGGACCAACGGCCACCTCTTTCGAACTGTTGCTTGGGCCCATGGAACCTCGGGCGTCTTTAAGGGATGCGCACCTTCTGCAATGCCCGATCTTTACGAATATGGCAGCTGGTCGTACCTGATCGAGAGAGGGTATGCGGTTATCGCGACTGACTACGCTGGCTTGGGCAACAATTTCACCGGCCATCCCTATTCAGCACTGTCTGCACACGCGAATGACGTCTTTTATTCCGTGGCTGCTGCTCGAAAGGTTTTCGGCTCATCTATGTCGACTGACTGGATGAGTGCTGGTCATTCTGAGGGCGGAGGTGCTGTGTGGTCGCTTGCTGAGAGTTCACTTGTGAAGAAGAGCTCGAACGCCACCGGAAGCTACCTTGGAACAGTAGCCCTAGCTCCAGGTATCTTCCAGGGCCAGCAGGCTCTCAAAGTGTTGCAGTCAGCAGAGAGTTCTACTTCTGATGCTAGCTCGTCTCGTGGAATAATCGGAGAGTTAGGATGGGCGGTGATAGGATTTCAGAATGCATATTCTAACGAGACGCTCGGCTTTCTCGATCCAACCTATAAGAAGCGATTGGAGCTCGCTAAGGAAGTGCAGGCATGCTACGATTCGATGGAGGCTATAGCGACCGACCTTGATATTGAGCAAATCATCGACCTCTCTGACGATACAACAGCAATGCAGGCCTTAAGAGTTATTGGTATCATTGATGATCTTTCTGCTGTTGGTGGCAGGAAGAGTCATCAACCAGTGCTCGTCGTTCAAGGCCTAATCGACGTTTCAGTACTGCCAGAGGTTGTCGAATATGCATACAACGTGACCTGCCAAGCCGGTAGTGCAGTTCAGCTGCAACTTTACCCTGGCTTGGACCACGATCCTGTTATTCCAGCTTCTGCACCAAGTTTTCTACAGTGGATGGACGACCGCTTTGACGGTGTGCCTGCACGAGGAGCGTGTTCCAAGAGGACTGTACGGTCGTTCAACTCGAGGTATATGTATGCGCCACCGGATGAGGATTGATAGGTAGACCACGTCGGCGTAGGTTGTCGGCCATTGATACAGGACTAACACATTTCTTCTATACGTCACAATATCTTTAAGTCAGACGTGTTCGCTCTGGATAAGCTCGATAAGGCTAGCGTCATACTGAAAATGTCGTAGTTGGCAGATGGCTCACCTGGAACCTGCCCGTACTACAATGGGCCAGCTCGAGTGCTTTAATAACTCTGAAAATACAACAAGGTCAAAAAAAATAAAGCGGCTGGCTCATGGCCTCCATGTAGAAGAAATTCTATTAGAAACTGTGTATTAATTAAGCGCGATCTTCAGCTAGCGCTTCTCTTTGTCCGTCAGTCTTTAAACTCAGCCTCTCTGCAGCAGTCTGCCTCCATTGCAGTCCATTCTGCATGATCCACACTACCACGCCAATCAAAACAACATATACCAACCCAATGAATGTAAACGCCCATCCGGGGTTCATGGCTCTGCACATCGGGATGATAGCTGCCGATCCTCCTGCACTCATCAGACATCGGACAAAGTTGATTGCTGCAGTCGCTGCCGCGGGCTTATCGCGGTGGAGGTCGATAAGCAACCCATTCGTAATGTTGAAAGCAGTTGAGATCCCAAAGCCCGTGACGAACAACGCAATCTCAGGACCAGCCAGATGCGTTTCAAACTGAATGGTCCATCCAAACATAATCAGTCCTAGGATGCCGATTACATGCCCTGGCAAAACAATCTCTAGCTTCACTCGCTCGATTGGGAAATTTCTGAGATCCTGCTGCTTGCCTTTGGAGATGGCCATGTTTAGACGTGCAGCATGGCGTCTGAAGTTCCAGTCGACAACGTGGCCCATGGTCAGAGAAGAGATCAGCGAGCCAATTCCATTTGCGATGTAACAAAGTCCGACGTCGAGCTCATTGAGGTTATATGCTTCTTTGAAGAGGTCCGGGATGGCGGAAGTGGTCACCATCATGCCTGTGAAAAAGAAACCATTGTACAAAAGGATGATGCAGGACTCTTTCTCGCACAGGATACGGAGCGTAGCAAGCGGGTTCAACGAAATCTTGCGTTTTGCTGGCCGGGCGTCTGCATTGCTCTCATTACCGTCCACAGCCAGAGCAGACTGTTTCGCGAGTTTACGCTGCTGAATACAACTGATTACGGACTGGTTGATGCCCCTTGCAGGTATGGAGCCATTGCCGACGACGTTCCTGCAGGTCTCAGGGAAGAGGAACGCGAAGAGGATGAGCAATACGCCGGCGAAGATGGCGAGGAACCAGAATATAGAACGCCACCCTAGATACTGCGCCAAAATTCCTCCGATTGTAGGCCCAAAAGCTGGGCCGCACAATATTCCGGCGCCAGCATATCCCATGTACTTGCCACGCTCAGCAGAGGTTGATATATCCGATACAATGGCGAATGCGAGAGCGATGGCCGCACTGCATCCCACTGCTTGCAACATACGCAGGACCAACAAAGCTACGTAGTTGGTTTGAAGTGCGAGCCCAACGTTGGCAACAATATAGATGACGTAGCAAAGAATAAATGACAGCCTTCTACCACTAGTGTCAGACATGGCACCGATGATGGCTGGAGCGATGGCTTGTGCAATCTAGCAGGATCAGCTTTGCACGATTACCCAAAGGCATCAAACTTACCATGTAAGTGGTGATCGATATATTGGCTTTAGTAGGCGTGATATTCAGCACGCCTGTAAGCACGTTGAGCGCGGGCAGCACTGTCGTTGCACCAAATGGCGAAATCAACGCCGATACTGAAACAAGGAATATAATCCATACTCTCATTCGTGGACTGAAAACCGAATATGGGGGTCCTGAGTCCTGCCGTTGTAAGGTTTCTCTTGGCCCATTCTTCTCAATATCCAGTTCTGGCGACGCATCTCTTTCTTGGTCGGCTCTTTTCTTATCTTCAGGCAACGATAATGCTCTAGATTCCGTCATACTGGTGACAGCCCATGGATAAGGTGGTCGTGCGACCTGTTGCGAGCTTAAAGACGTGTGAACAGACGGCCGGCTCCGCACTGAGAACTTTTGGGGCGTCTACTTCTTTAAACCGATGCTGCAGCCTACCAGAATGCAGAGCTAGTGCCGGGAAGTGGGGGCGTGTGTTTTGTAGTTGGAGCGCGTGCGCCACAAGGATACATATCCGTTGGTTGAAGCTGCCATGACAGGCGTGCTCAACACATCTCATCATCTGCCATTCGAACAAGATGAATCATTGCCACAGAATAACCAAGAACTCACGCACCGAAAGCGGCCTCGCATCGGCAATGAGCAGCAGTGCGTGATGTGGAAGAGGAAGGTACAGACTGTTATCCGGGAATAAGCTTCTCTCCGTGCGAGATCGGCATGTCCTAAACCGAGCTGCCGAACGGTGCGCTGCTTCGCTATCTCACAAGACCAGCTGCTTGACGTCCAGATAAGCTTTCTTTGCATCCTGTCTGGCTGTCGAAAGCAGGCTGTATCAGACTTACTGTCACCTCTGACTGACGCTGCTGCAGATGATTTGTACTGCGGCCATGGAACTCAAGTTGAGCAAGCCATTGCACTCTCACCACAGCAGTGCGAGGGACACCCCTTTCGGATATCTCAATAAGCCGAGCCATCCTTACAATATTTCCTTGGATACACAAGAACCAAAGTTGACTCCAAGCTACTCAGACGTTCTTGGGAAGCGTAGTTGGAGAACGCCTGGAGATGCCCCGGGGTTACGTCATAGGTCCTTTGCCATTGAAACGCGAGCACAACCTCCACTTCTCTAGTTTCTGATTCTGACAGTCCAAACATCTCCAACACAATCAGGTCTGACTCGATGATATTCCACCGCAGTGCACATCATGTTCACGATCGGTACATCAAATTGCCGTTGCGCCTTCGCCTGTCTCTCCGCTCTACTGGCCTCGGAAACGGAACGGCTCTAGCGGGCTCTAGTTCTGGACAAGCTTTCTCAAAACATGCCATAACGTAATGGACCCTCTGTTCGACATCAAGCACCCTGCGGTACCTTAGGCGTACCTTCTCAGACAGAGCTACACTTTGCGTCATCGCCACTGTCAAAGACAAAACGCAATGTGCCAAGCGCAGAGGCTGAGGAGGCTCTTCTGGGCCGCCGGCGGTGGCTGCATTTGGTTGTTCGAACCCTCGATGGACGAATAATCAACGACGCCCTCAGTCTTGGCTAGCTAAGTCCACGGATTATGTTCACATCGGCACGCGTCATCGTTCGAACCTTAGGATTACGACAGTCTTCTTGTTTTTCTTCACGGACACCTACAGCTTTTAGAAGTCTCACGACTGCTACGACATCTACATTTCTGTACACTTTCGAGATACCCAAGTCCTCTGTTCCTGTCAGCAAACATCAATTCCACATATTTACTAGCACAATGGGGCCACTTCCAGCTGTTCAGACCGTTTCCAAGCACAAGGACAAGGTGCGCATGCTAGTCCTCGAGACCGACGAGACACACCCAGATACACAGAAGGAGATTGGAGGCTTCGGTGAAGTCTTTAACAACCTGTTTATAAGAGCTGGCGACAAGCATGACCCCCAGCTCGGCATCGAGACAATGATGCAGTACATTGTCGAGCCTGAAGGCGGCGAAGTACCAGGTCCTGGAGACATTCCCGAGGATTTGCACGCGATTCTAATCACAGGAAGTGAATGGGACGCGCACGGCGACGATCCATGGATCCACAAGACAATGGACTTCATAAGATGTACACCCCCCGCCTTTCCACACTTCAGCAAAAAGGAAATCCGCTAACATCAAGTCCAGATATCTGGACCCACCGCCCTGACATAAAATTTACTGGCATCTGCTTCGGGCACCAAATCCTTTGCCGCACACTCGGCTCAACGGTCGAGCCCGAACCAAACGGCAACTGGGAACTCTCGCACACACACCTCAAACTCTCCTCGGTGGGGAAACAACTCTTTCGCACCGACGACGACACAATCCGCCTGCACCAAATGCACCTCGACCACGTGGTCAACGCGCCCTCACCCGAAACTACTGACCTGCTTGAGAAGGGCACAAGAGTTCATGTCTGGGGCACCACAGACCACACCGAGGTCCAGGGCGTTTATATTCCAAGGAGGCTGTTTACCAGCCAGGGGCACATGGAGTTTAATGAAAGGTATGTGAAGAGGCAGCTTGAGATGCGGGTTGATGCGGGGAGTGTGCATAAGAATGATGCTGAGGAGGCGGCGGAGAGGGCGGATTGGATGCATGACGGGGAGGTGGTTGCGAAGGCTGTGTTGAGGTTTTTCCACGGTGATGACGATACAGTAGAGTAAGGCAGGGGAGTTGTGTACAGGAAGACCGCGTTGTTACGACATAGATGATTTGTAGCACTACCAGGCGTCTCATAGAGCAGGAACTCTGTTAATGCATTTTTTGTACTTGTTGAAGTGACTTGATTCTGTTTCAAGAGCTTTACGCGCTACAGTCAATGTCCACCTGATCCTTCATCTTCAGCTGCTCAGGATCATGCGGCGCCTGAGCCTTCTTCCCTTGCCCCTCCTTCCCCGTCAACACGTCAGCAAACAGCTTTCCACACGCCTCAATACATTCCTCGCTAATCTGGTAATGCACCACGAACCTCCCACCACGGGTGCGTACCCCGTACTTTTCTCCAGTCTCAATGAAATGGTCCAGGTCGATGCCATGCGCATCGAGATTCAACCATACCATGTTCGTGTCAACAGGGTAATCCAGCGCGCCGCCGAGATCAGTCCAGAGCTTCTGGATGCGCTTAGCCTTCTCATGGGACTGCGCGAGCTTCCCCCCGAGAAACGTTTCCTCGACCGCGACGCGCGCGGGCGCCGCAACGACACCCGCCTGTCGCAGGCCGCCGCCGATGGACTTGCGGATCCAGCGGCTGCGCTTGATGAAGGCCGCGCTGCCGACAATGATACTGCCGATTGGCGCGCCGAGACCCTTGCTGAAGCACAGAGACAGGCTGTCCATCTCGGCACAGAACTCCTTCAGTGTCCCTGCGCCGGCGGCGACGGCTTCCCACAGACGCGCTCCGTCCATGTGTAGGATTATGCCATTGTCGCGGGCCCAGGCGGCGATGCGGCGGACTTCTGATAAGGGCATGATGGCGCCGTTGAGTGTGTTTTCGAGCGAAATGACACGAGTGGGGCAGGCGTGGACATCGTCGCTCAGGACAGCGTATTTCTGGATTTCTTCGAGGGTGATGTATTTGCCGTTTTTGGCATCGATGGGCTGGGTGAGGGCTTGGGAGAGAGAAGCAACGCCACCAGCTTCATACTGGATGATGTGCGAGCGCCGGTCGCAGACGATGGCTTGCGGTGGGGCGGTGAGGTGCGAGCGGAGGGCGACTTGGTTGCCCATGCTGCCAGAGAGGACGAGGAGAGCGTCCTCCTTGCCAGTCAGCTCGGCAATGAACTTCTCCAGACCAATTGTGGTGGGGTCCTCCATGCTGACGTCGTCGAGAAGGGAGCATTCCTGGATCGCCTTCAACATAGAGAGGGTCGGCGTTGTGTGAACATCGGAGCGGAAGTCGAAAGCCGCTGGATTGTGCTCGTTGCCCCAGGCGGAGCCAACCTGCTTTGCTCCATTTGTTGCAGGAGCCTTGCTCTTCGCTGTGTATTGGTCGAACTCCGACATGGCGAGGCGTGCTGGAGAGGTGTAGAGCTGGCGGCAGCGCGGGGTGATGGGGTGGGCGATGTATGCGGCGGAGCTTCGTTCAGCTGTCTGGCAGGGCGTTGCTGGCAATGTGTGAGGTCAATCGCACAGTATGTGGACGGGACCACGTACTGGACAGGCGAGCGAGCAAAGATAAGCGTGGTGGCGGCATTGGAGAGATATTTCGGAGTGGACACTGGGGTTTACGCAGGGCGCGTTTGACGCATGCTGGACCGAGGTGAACGCTAGCCTGAATAGGAAGGCGGCGCTGCGGAGTGCCCGCGGAGTCAAGACGATGTGCTCTTCCACTGGTTTGCCCTCGCCCATTGCACTTCTATCGTATGCCATTGTGACTGCTTGTCCTATACATTCTTGATGGGCGGTCCTCGATGGATGTAAAGAGGGGATATACAGGGCGTATACCGCATACGGTTGATCGTCAAGGCATGATGGCCAAGAATCGTGAGTCCGAGGAAGACAGACCCGCAGAGGACATTTGTTGATGATTTAGTCCCATTCGAGTCCGTGTCGATATATTCGGACAGACTGGGCATCACTTGTTCAAGCCCTGACGCCCACTACCCTCCTCCACCGCTCCCGCTAGCTGCAAACGCGCCGGTAGCCAGAAGGCCTCCTTCTCTTCTTGCGCCCTTGCGTCCTCTCAAGGTGCTGTCGTGATCTGTTTGGGGCCTTGTGTATCTGTACCTTTTGATTAAGCCCTTGTTCATCTCCTTCTGCTTGAACTGTGCTTCCCGCTCTTTCAGTGTTTCTTTTTGTGCAGACTTGGCAAAAGGGTTCAGCTTCTGGAGCCTGGATGGCTTCGAACTAGCGGTATGCTCCGGAGGCTTTTCGTGGTGCGATTGAATGAGCGGTCTTTGGGACGACGTAGTCGACGTTAGGTCACTCGTTGTTCCTACTGAAAATAAGCAACGATTGGACAGAAGGGGTTAGGCGTGCCATTACGGCCCATGGTGAGCTGACACCGCTTTTACTGTTATACGCATACACTGTCAATAAAATGGAGTTTGATTGAGCATTGTCACGTAATCCATCATAGTTGTGGTGAAGTGATTTATGCTGCAGATTACTGCCCAGAGAAAATGACGTCAGAGTCTAGGCATTGATTGTCAAAATGAGTTGTGAAGCTCACTTTTCCTCTAGAAGGAAGGCAGTCTGGTAGTAACGTCTGAGTAGTGTTGTCGAGGCTGGCATGCGCCAACATATCGCAGAGAAGGGCGAGAAGACTCGTGTACCGCAAGGCCATTGAAGTTACGGAAAGCTTTTGTACACGCGTATCGAGGTGAACAGCCCTTCATTCCCGGAAAGGAGTGACATTGTTGCTATGAAAGGTACGGAGTCACCCCCGTATTCTCGGACGTTCCAAAACGGTGGCTGCCAACGCTGACGAATAGCATAACCTGCTCCTTTGATCAGCACATCCTCAATGTACTGATACTGTATCCTTGCTTTTTGATCTTGCTATAAATTCCTACAGCACGCGTATGATAAAGCACACGAATTGAGTCTGCTGGCATTGACGCTCGCAGGATACAGCAATGCTGTCGAGTAACGAACCTTATCAGTCCGAAGCGGGATGTTGTGTATATACCTTGCTTGTCGCTCCTGCCTGCAAACAGCTACTCTACTAAAGATAGTTTTCCGCGTTGCGACCCCACGGATGACCCTAGGCCAACGAGCCACGGCCCGTCCGCCTCACCGGAACGTGCCTGGAACCGCACCGCATGAGTCCATGAGTCCATGACAAGCATTTCTCATGAAGTAGGGACTCCGGAACCAGTTCCCTACTTGAGATATGATCGATATGCATCAACCGGGACAGAATTACAACGAGTGAAGAGCATGAGAATAAGGGTTGCTGTCTTGATGCCTGGAGACGAAGAACTACTCAACTGGTGATTGCCAAAATTAAAGCAGGGACGGGAAAGACTATACGGCCGTTTTGAACGGCAATGAGTTGCATCCCAACCTTGCATGGGTACCATCACCTGATTCGAGCTGATTGTAGGCAGTAGGTCGTGACATTTCACAACTTGCAATTCCCATGATTCTGACCATCAAGCTTGATCTCCTTTCACACATCTGACACTGATGAACATCAGAGTACGGGCCACTCATTCGTATCGCGCCTGATGAAGTTAGTTCCAGCGGTCCAAAGGCTATCCCGGTGATCTTTCTTACTCAAAAGCCACTAGGAAGACAGACTGGTAATTTACTTAAAGACCATTTGGTGGTACAGGAGGCATCGATGCCTTTACTGATGACAACGAAAAGCACCGGTACCACACTGCCACAAGAAAGGCTGAAAGGCCCAGCCTATACACTGACAAGTATGTTCAAGAGTGAAAAGGCTTTGACGATGTTTTATTTTCCTTCGTGCATAAGCTAGGCGAGTTTGCGGATTCAAGATCTGCTTTCGACTGAATAGAGTGGTTCGAGACTAGGTGATCATTACACAGTATGTTCGCTTTTTTTTTCGATGTGACTACCACCATCGCTCAATGCCGACAGCGGAGAATCTATTCTCACACAATTTGACATGCACAGGTAACGTTTTGATAGCGTAGGAACGGTGTCCTTCGGTATTTCCTTTGGTTTAATCAAGAACAGTATTGATTGAGGAGATTGTGTTAATGCAGTGCACACTGCTATGCCACTAAACTCAGTCGTCGCCATGACTTTCGTAAAGCCACGACCCGTCATACTGTATTGCGGTATTGTGATACTGAAAGTTTTCAAGGCCATCACGGCTACAGACGGTATCCGCAAGACAACCTTTCGTGAGACGATAATTGCCCAAGCCCAGGCACAGCACTTGACCTCAAAACGAATGGATTCTGTCCCAAATCCTCTCGGTCAAAAGCCAGAGTCCGGAGAGCCCCACCATCAACGATGTTCATGTTGAGATGTGGGGTGCCATGTACGCTCGAAACCCATTGCAACGTATCTTTTAGCTGATATAGTGACAGTATTGCTGGTTCAGATAGTACATCTGGTGCGCTCCGTGCCATCTTTTACCACCCGATGAAGAATCCCGACACACTTACAAAGCTTGTCATTGAATTGATGCTGCTTTTGCAAAAGGTGCCTTGACGCACCCGGTCTCTGATGATCAAACTGTCAAGCTACCGTACCTTAAGGGCTGTCATCTAGGAGTTACTTCGTATCTTTCCTTCCTTCGCAGTGCCAATGTCACGCTACGCACAGCAACGGGTCTGGAGATTTCAGGCTACCATCTTAGACCTGGCACTAACGCATGCATATTCTCCACTTGTTGCTTATATCCGCGGATGGCTCTTCATAAAGTTGGAAATTCGCTATGGTCGTGCATTTTGACAAGGACGTCTTCGGCCAGGATTCACATGCCCTGGGATCGGAGAGAAGGTTGGAGAGCGAGGAGAAGTACTGAGCAATGGAGAGGGCTATCCTGGTCTTCGGTGCTGGCACAATAACTTGCATTGGCAAGCATGCAAGTGTCCGCAATGAGGCACAAGTGTTTCGACTTAGCTGTTCATCTGGGATAGCTGTTAAATATGGAGATGTACAAGGTCGTACCGGAGATCTTTCGTTACCTTACTGCCGATATCGCCCATGATCAGCCGTGGAAGACTCACAGTGCGACGTTCATCATGCGGAGTAATGTCATATGCAAATTGGGAAGGCGGGGTAAGCAATGATGCAAAACAGCACACATCGCAAAGGGTGAAGGCGTCACGCTACAACAGTGCAAAGGAAATCAGCGAATTAACGAGATCAACTTCATTAAAGCAGCTCTAAGCCGCGTTGGGTATTACGCTAAACCAAAATCTAGTTCTTGAGAACATACCTGTACCTAGGCAGGCCCTTCTCGAAATCAACAATAACCTGGTTAGCCTCGCTCATCGGCCTAACCTGGACCCAGGCCTGGAGATTGGTCTTCTTAGCCAGCTCCAGCATGTCACGGATGTGCTGCCTGGTGCCAATCAACGAGCCAGCGATCTTGAGGTTCTTGAAGATCAGCCCCATGGGGCTGAAGCTGGGGAGCGGGTCATCGGGGGCACCAAGCTGGACAAATGTGCCGTTGACGTCTAGAAGGTTGAGGTACTGGTCGAGCGGGAAGCTGCCGGAGATTGTGGAGATGATCAGATCGAGGCCGTTGGCATTCTTGGTCGCCCACTCGGGGTCCTCGCCTGTGGCGATGAAGCGATCGGCGCCCAGCTTGATGGCGTCCTCCTTCTTGGAAGAAGAGCGCGAGATGGCAACAACTTCGTCGGCACCAAGGGCCTTGGCGAAGAGGAGAGCGAAGTGGCCGAGACCACCGACACCGACGACACCGACGCGCTTTCCGGGACCGGCACCGTAGGAGACGAGAGGGTTGTAGACAGTCACGCCACCACACATGAGGGGGGCGGCGAACTCAGAGGGGAGGCCCTCAGGGATGGGGATGGCGAAGGAAGCAGGGCCACGCCACGCCTTGGCGTAACCACCGTACGACTTGTCGCCGTTGAGGTGCTTGCCATTGTAGGTCATGGTGAACTTGTTGCAGTTGGACTCCTGCTGCATCTTGCAAGGGCGGCAGCTTTCGCAGCACTCAGACTGAGCGCCAACACCGACGCGATCGCCGACCTTGAGGTCCTTGACATCCTTGCCGACCTTGGTGACACGACCGATGATCTCGTGGCCGACGACGAGAGGGTAATCAGAAGGTCCCCAACCAGAGCGCAGAGTGTGAATGTCGGAACCGCAGACACCGCAGTGAGAGATCTCCATCTCAATGTCGGTCTCTTCGAATGCCTTGGGCTCGAAGTTGCCCCACTTCATGTTGCCATCTGCGGCAGAGGGGTCGTGGGCGACCCAGCCGTTGAAGTCGGGAGTAGAAGACATGATTGCGTATACTGATGTGGTGAGGAATCGGTATGCTGAACCTCAATCCAACAGGCTGGCAGCCTCCCTATGTATCTTCCCTATCCACGCGCTCCACTAACGCAAACATCTTGAACATTCTGCTCTGCTCTGCTCCACGGACTGGATTTGTCAGGCGTGGTCGTTGCGCTGTAGCATATCGTGAATTTTTTGTGCTTTGCCGATCACTCGCCGTGACCCAGGGCCCGCTATCATGACCTCACCGTCTGTTCCAAGGGCGTGTGCGCCGTTATCAGCAAGCATCATCAGGGATGATGTCCGCTAGCACCGAGCCCGATCCGAAGGTGCAAATCTTCTGGAATGTCGGAGTGGAGATGCACGTTGAGGCGGAGAGCACCAATCGGGCCGCCCACGTGTGAAGGACCCGGTTTTCCCTGTCTGTCATCCCCGCCACTCCCGGCGCAAGGTTTAGTTCCCGTGCAAGGTCGATCTGGGCATCTATGTGAAGAATGGTGATGGAATTGCCGAGACGCTGGATTGGAGGGACGGTTTACTGCAAATCTTATTCTGAATTACCAGATTTGCCAAGTGCGTGGCATTGAGTATCTGTGACTGCCGCATGCTACCGGAGGCAAGCTCTGACCACACTCGATTGCTTCAGACCTGCGATGCGGTGAGAGAGTAACGTGGTGCTCTCGTTCTGAAACGTGCGACAAATCGTGATTCCGGCCAAATCGCATCTTTCCAATTGACTCGCTTTGTGATTGGCCGAGACTGACTTCCTTGTGGGTGGGTGCTTTCTGTCGGGTGTCCAGATCTTTAAGAGCAAATAAAGTGACTGAATTGTATTGCCTATAGATACAAATATACTCCCGTCCTTATGACGATATCGTTCCATTTATGATGGTGTTTCGCGTGTCACTCGTGACGAAGATTTTAACTCTTGGGTGGCGCCCAAGCAAAGCCACGATCAAGCTTCCAGAGAATCGATGTAGATGCAGCGCTGTTGGTGCAATCCAGATCCGTTGAGGAAATATTTCCAGTACTCTATCTCGACGATGGACTGTCTGATGAAGTGTCGATGTCAAAAGGCGACAGAATGAGCATGGACACGCCGGGGCCTTTGAATCCGAAGCAAGAAAGACAGCCAGAAGAGTTCAAGTCGCCAGCTTTCGACTGTTGCTGCAACAGTCGAAGTTCCTCGCGGTTTGCGTTTCGTCCCAAAATTCTGTTTTATAGATTTTCGAGGTATGAGTGAGGTACAAAGACCTGAGTGCTTTTCCACATCAGCAATGATGTCGTTCAGAGTGCTGAAAGACTTACGAGAGTTGTGATAGAGTTCATAATCTCTTTTGGTTCACTCCAAGATTCCGGAGATCCACTTAAGGCCTTTCTTGAAAGCCAGAGTGACCTCGTCATCCTCCTTCCAATGGAACTTGACCTGATAGAGATCGACCTTGGGCGGTTTGGCGTTTTTGGTGGTGACTCTTGCAAGAAAGTCCTTCTCCTCGTCGAAAAAGATAACTTTCAGCACGCTCTCATCTGAAATGAGCTTACAGAATGCCGACCACTCTGATTTCGATACACCCCGAGTAGAGATGACTAGCACGTTGTCTTCGTAATGACAGACGATAGGCATCTCCACAACACAACCGCGCTGGGCGGAGGTAAGGTTAAGCTTCACCTTGCGGTCTCCAGAGCCGTGGGGCGAGCCGTAAAGAGCATTCCAGAGGCATTTGTAATGCGAAAGTCGCATATGGGCTACCAACTCGGTGGTCATAATGTGCAAGTATTGACAATGAATAGTTGTGAGATGCTCGAGTTGCTGGAGGTGATAATCTGCGTTATAACTTGCTTGATATTCGGACGCAATGTCCTCCTGCCACCTGACCGAATGACGATATTTACTACATCTTGATGACTCGGCTCCCAATGTGGTAGGTAAGTTGGGTGTGTTGGCTTAGCGCGGTGAAGCTTTGGTGTTGGGCAATTGACCGCTATTCCTGGGTGAGTGGGTCTCGGCACACATATGATTGGAGAATCGTTCGATCGTCAGGTACGGCAATGTCTATGAACCTGTTTTATTAATGGCGTTGTCAAGAGCAACAATCCTTAAACATGCGCTGTGACAGGACCGCGCTTCAAGCGGATAATGCATTCAACCTGAACAGATCTCCTTCAGCTAAGCCGAGGAAAAACAATGACAAAGCACGGAGCTGGTTGTGAGGCTGGATCTCGAGGCTCTAGCCGCTCAACGTGGCCAGCGCGCCTCACAGATCGGAAACGCGAGATTGACACGTCTGCGCCTTGGTAAGCAGCGCTGAGCGTCCATCGTCCGACCGTCGAGCACCCGGCTTGACCCGTCAGGGCGTCAATAATACGGTTGCATGCGTGCGAGGCGATATCGGCTGCGGAACTGGGGAAGTGGAGTCAAACTGACGTGCCACTGTCTATCTTGAGATGAGGTGCGTGACAGAAAATAGCACGTGCATGCTATCTCAAAGTAGCTTAGTCGAATACGCGTTCACGTGAACCGTACCGTACATCACTTTTCGATTTCGGTGTCCTTGATTACAGTTCGAAGATGGCTCGCCATTCAGCTGAAACGCCTCACGACCATTACCTGTCATTGGAGTTACCGGTCAGAGGGGGCTTCGATCAGGCTGAATCGCTGTCGATTGCCTGAACAGGTAGACACAGCATGCCACCCCACATTTGTGTCAGATCGCGGAGGGAACAAGATCCCTCATCACTCATCGGCGAACGTACCATTCAGCCTCGATGCACGCGCGACGCAAGCGCAAGATGCGACAGAAAGCTGATGTTTCCCCTCACTTGAACGTGCACGGATGACGTGGCGGTTCATAGCCCCCAACTTGCTGCAGCTATGCTCCGCCTCCATGCAGAGCCGCAAGCGCTTGAAAAGTCGTTCCATTCGCGAACGGGTCGCCCCAGCCCTCCCGGTTCCAAACTTCTGAGCTTCCCTCCATTACATTCGTTCAAGGCTGTGATTCTTTGCTGGAGAATTTATTCTTCTACGTGAAGTGATTCGCATGGCTACCGCGGTAACCGTAATTCCGATGGAGAATCTGAACACGGCCTCGCCAAATGGCAGGTCATCAGCTCAGACGACAGTGGGGCACGGAACGCCGAGACAAGTCACCACTCCGGAGATGCAGGAAGACAAGCCCATTGGATCTTGGTTGTGTACTCCAGGTGACAATTTGTTGATGCTATGTCCGATTGACGTCGCTAAGTGTGACTAGGGCCGTATCAGGAGTACATCGCAGCCCTCAGTGACTGTTATCCGGGTCTCCGGACTGCGGACCCAAACAACTTGGCTGGCAAGGCCCCATTAATGACGGCTGGAAATGCCCATGTTGTCATGTTGGATGCATCTGCGAATGGTCCGCCTAGGTTCACCAGGACCGAATTCAGAGATGCTGCACATCTCAAGACGCATTTGCAAGATTCAGTTCGAGACCACGACCGTCGACGAATCTATATAATGGAGGGTCTGGCGACAGACTTTGTCGCAGCAATAGGAGGCCATTTCTGGATGGACCCGACCTTCTGGCTGAGGCAGGAGAGAACCTGCGTGTGGAGCAATGATTTCACCCCTGTTAGCGACGCGTTGCCTCAGCCAAGCTTGATCGATCCCGAGAAGAGCTTTCATGTGCAGTACTGTGAGTTGCGAGAGTTCACAAAGGCGTTGGAAACTCTACCCTGTTTCTGTGCTAGAACCAAACGTCATGTGGGCATGACTGCCCCGCGTCATGCCGAGAGCAAGAACGAAGTCAAGGACAAATCCATAAGTTCAAATGACTGCAAAGACAGCAAAAAGACGACCGCGAAAGGTGAAGGGAAAGGCAACACTACCACTGCGATTGTGAGGCGGAAGGTTAGTTGGTGGTCCGAAAGGACTGCCACGAAAGGAGGTTGGGACGGTACATTCATTCATTATGCATTAGCTGATGATACACTGACAAAGAGACAGTCGTCATCCTTTGTGATCCCCAGCTCGCACAGATGACCAGATACCCAAGAGAAAAAGTATACAATCAGAAAACCGAGGCGTACGACCTCCGTGTTATCAAAGACCCTGACGTTAACCTCCAAAACGAGCCTTTTCAAGGAGGCTATGCCGAATTTGTCCCGCCCAAAAGGCTCAAGCCAGGTGAGCTCCCAAGTGGTCCTCGGCATCCACACAAGTCTATGCTTTACGACCTTGTGTATTACTACGAGTCAAAGTCCGATTTCTTAACGGAGGAAGAGTGGAAGGATCCGAGCCGATCCGCTATTTTTTTGAAGAAGATCGTGGCTGCTCACTACCTCCAGCTGGCCGATTACATCAAAGTCATGCTGCCATCCCTGGAGCTCAAGCTAGCAACAGCGTGGGTCGAAGAACAAGAACAGTGGAAAGCACTCCAAACCATCTCTCGCCGGTGCGGCAATTATCGTGATGACATCGAGGACGCTTTGCTTAGTCTAGGCTATCCTCTCGAATCGCCAGCACAGAAGGACGGTAGGGAGACGCAGAAAAGGGTCTTTGATTGGAAAGACTGTGAGATCGACTACCAGTACGCATACCTTCGTCTCAAAGTCCTCAAAGAGCGTGCAGACAATCTCATGACATCTATGACTGGTTTTGCAAGCATTGCTGGCAACCGTCAAAGCCTTGATGAAGCCAAACGTGTAAAGCGCCTAAATTTGCTTGCGCTCCTGTTCATTCCCTTGGCGTACACCAGCAGTTTGTTTAGCATGCAAGATAACTACGCCCCAAACAAGCCCCAGTTTTGGGTGTACTGGGTCTGTGCGATTGGTGTTGTCATATTTACTTCTGTTGTTACTTGGGTCCTGGACCGCTCACTTAACGATGAAGCTCAGTTTACTCTGGAATCATTCATGGAGATGTTTGGATTGAGCAACAAGGGCCCGACAGCGAAGATGAAGAGATCGAAGACTGCGTTTTGGCCAAAAGCATAAGACACTATGCTTACTCGGTCGAAAGATCACATCCACAAAGGCATGGCATCTGAGCATTTACATCAGCATATCAATCACTGGCGGTCTTGGTAGCACTTCCTGTACTTTACATTGTCATCATCTGCTGTTTGCTTTTGCAACATTAACTGTGTTGGTCCTTTGGCCATGATCTGATCCGTCTTAATGGTACAAGCTTGCCAAAGGAGTTCAGAGGCTCTCTGACTGGAACAATCTCAGTCCGATTCTCATGATAGGTACAAATCCTCGTCGATGAATGCAGGCTTCTCTGCCTCAATGTCGGCTAGATATCCGGTTGAGAAGTCTGGATGTAGTTAGCATGGTTCGCGCATGCTGTCAGCCGTGCATGAACATCCCTTCAGCCTGATCGAGATTGCCTGGTCCGGACGACCTGTTCACACAATCCCAAACAATCTATACTGTCCACCAAGAATGGTATAGCTCTAGTCAGAAATGCCTCAAGAACAAGAGGGCCTTCCTCAGTTTTCCTACAACCCCTTGGCGCCAGGTCAGATTAGGTTGTTGATGCCGACAAGCGACGAAGACGAATGATCTTGGACAACTGAAGTCTTTGACCTTGATGACAGGATTCACTTTGACGCGCTTGCCTACGTGTGGGCATCACAAGACGATGAGATATCCCCTTTCAGGTGCAACAATCAGAGTCACTACGTTCATCGTAACTTATATATAGCAATAACGTATCTTGCGCCCCGCAACAAACATCGTAGTCGTTGCAAAGGGCTCACATAGGTTTTTCAGGAGTGTTTGACGCTGTAGATAAGGGGAAAAGTGTAGTTTACGAGAGTGATTTTGATGTAGATTGGGGTAGTGATTTAGAAGAATTAGAAAGTAGCTAGTACGAAGATAAGATCTAGACTGCTAAAAAGTGGCTAAGAGCATTTAGAAGGGTGAATGGAAGGATGATGACCTTCAGAGCATGAATAAGAAGGGCAGTGACCGCGAGGTGTACGGTGAAAGGACGGACGATGTCAGAAGTGTTGCGGAAGCCATAGAACGGCAGGTCTATCGGACAGGAGACAAATCAGGCTAGACAAGAGCCTTGGGCCATGAGATCAACTAGAAAGCCCACTGCTGCCTATCTGGACTGACGCTCTTTGTATAATTCAGGGTGATCAGGAAAAGAAGACGAGCCAGATTGCGTTGATGAACCGAGTTTAACGAAAAGCGCAGAACGTATGGGTCTGACTTGTTCTTACAGAGGATCCGGAATCTGTACAAAATGCCCTCGATCTGATCCCAGCCATTGCTTGTGCAGTTTATGGCGCAGGACAGCATCATGAACAGCTGGGCCAGCAAGACGTTAAGAATAAAGCGCTCACAGGGGCGATACAACAGACCGATGTAAAGACTGTTAAGGCGGTGGACCATCTCCTGTATAACGAGCGATTTCGTCGGGTATGCATCCTCCAGGAATTTGTGTTGGCAGAGTTGGTCATGTTTCTCTGTCGCGAATTTCCAATTGATGAAATGCCTTTTCTTCTACACTCTCCTCTACGTGCATACTATTCCCTCCGAGTCGAGTCGTTTCGTTTGCTCAGAAACGCTATCGGTAGCTCAAACAATGGTGTCTCTGTCGTCATTGCGAAAGGTCGTTACCAAACTACATGACGAGGTCGGTTATGCCAAAGCTTGCTATTAAGACTCGCAGAAGAAATTCGTCTCTATCGGCAATTTCTTCTACCACAAGACTACGTGCTCAGTATACTAGAGCTTCTCACCCCGGTTCAGTACCAAGTATTTGGAAAAGACTTTTTCGGGATCACCAACACGGCAGAGCCGTACGCAGAGTTCAGTGCCACGACACTTCCGATGGCAATCAACGAGCACTGTAAATGCCTTGCATGGGGTTGACTGGATTATGCATGGAAAGGAGGAAATGTCTGGTCTACCTTCCTGGGTTCCCGATCTCCATCACGGCCTCGCTTTGGGAAACTTTTTGGACTTGAGTATAAAGCTACGACCAGCAAGGTGTGGCCTTGAGAGGATTACAGGCTGAGGAGATTGATATTCTCGGAACAATCGTACAATCCATTTCTTCTACTTGCGCTCCTGTCCCTTTGCTATGGAATTCGACAGTTTTGGAGACTTCTGAAGCTCGTCAATGGAAAAAAAAAAAGAGGCCTACGAATTCTGCACACGCTTACGGCGTGCTCATAAATGGGATTTTATGATAGTAAAAGAGGCTCTTCGTCAAGAAGGTCACTAGTGACAGATGTTGGTCAGTGATGTTCTGAGTGGAAGCTTCACGTATGAGTTGGACGAATCATTATTCGTTACCTTGCAAAGCTTCGATTGCAACGACAGGAAATGGCAACCCTCGCTCGTAAAGAACACCTCTCGGTATGCGCTCATCGTACAAAAGGGAGGGTGAACATTGCATACATCAAACTTTACAATAACTCGCGTGGTGGTAGTGGCTTTGAAATCCATGAGCTTGAATCTCAGAGACAGACAATTGTTCCGTAGAAGTGATGGTTTTTTCGGCTCCACAATGAAATTTGTACTTGCATGCGATAAACACTGTGTTTTCCACAGGGCACCAACACCTGATGTGACTCGGAAAGCCCCTGAGCGTCCAGACGAGGTCTATAGATTGATCGGGATTGCGGTATGTTACTTGTGTAGAGCGTGCGATATTTCCAAGACTCGAGCCAGATCACCTCGTACTTTGTAATCCAGAGCCCGATCTTATGAAGGTCTCAAAGCCTTTCCCAACCATCTTCCGTGACACACAAGTCCAATGTCAAGAACGCTCTAATGAAGCGCAATTTCGGCTGGCATTGGGCAAGACTTCTCATCAGCGTATCAAGTAAAGCTAACTGTATATTGGCGTTACGTGCCGGATCAAAATGCTTAAAGAGTCTTCCATTAACGGTTCCAGACCTACAAGCATTTTCAAGCTTCATCTTCGTGATGACGGACGTTGGCCAAAGATTCGATCAGCGTGAGTGTATTATACGAGAGGGGCAACACGGTAGAGAGCTGGTACTTCGTGGCGGAACTGCTGACATCGTCCTGGATACTTGCGTACAGTTACCGGATCTCGAGTCAAAATTCCATGCAAATATAGACAATGAAATGATGCTCTCAAACGCCCGAGTCTGTAAAGCAGACTTATGAGCAATCGACATACCTCGATGAGGAGTCCGAAGCAGCTTCGTGAATCGTTGTTAATGCAACGTCTCGTACAAAGCGTAATACAAATCCTGAGATTGGAGCAACTGCACAGCCCTACTCAGGAGCCAATGCAAATCAGCGCATCACGGAGGCTATGCGCTGGATGCAAGAGACGCGAGCACTGCTTAATCATCTCTAGAACGAGTCAGGAGTTGAATGGCGATTCCTGAAACACACGGACCTTGCCAACAAGAAGGGTCAATACATGGTTTTCACAGCTGATGGAAGAGTCGGTCGGACACATCAACGCCTGCTTGAAGGGGACGTAGTGGTGGTGCTCCGATAACACATATTCTGCACAAGGCAGCTGATCAAGAAGTAGAAGCATAGTGACTGATTGATGAGGCGTTCGTACATGACCTGATGGATGGAGAGATCGATGAGATGGACCTTGAGGATCAGGACATTGTTCTTGTCCAAAAACAATCAGGAAAGAAATGAACAATGCATCATTGACAAATACATCACGAATGCGTTGCATGATGCCGGTGAAGGAGTCTTGAGATTGGATCCCCGCGAGGCGGACGTGGCCGACGCTAGCGACCGATGCGGAAGCGGTGGACGATGGCACAATCTGGCTCCACCAAAGTTTGACTCCACAATCGCCGCCCTCGTTCACTTGCGCTTTCCTAATCCAAGGCATGTTATGCTACGCACTCTCTACCGCACGATAACACGAGCCATGGCTGCCTCCGAGCCCGCACACGTGCCTATTCCGAAGAATGGTGTTGATTACCGCGGCTGCGTCGTGCTTGCGCCAATGGTGCGCTCCGGCGAACTGCCTTCAAGGCTGCTTGCGCTGAAGTATGGCGCAGACTTGGTCTGGGGTGAGTTGCATTCAAGATATCTGTTCCACCTTATGCTGACAGTATCTCAGGCCCAGAGACCATCGACCGCGCAATAATCGGTACCACACGGCGCCTTAATCCGCACACACAAACACTCGAATGGTCGCGCCTGCCCACCTCGAAACTCAAGAATCCACACCTCGACCCTGAGAATCGCGAATCGGTGCTCTACCGGATCCATCCGGAGCTCGAAAAGGGCAAGCTCATCTACCAAATGGGCACCGCAAACCCCGAGCTCGCTGTGCAGGCTGCCAAAATGGTTGCAGGGGATGTTGCAGGCATTGACGTAAACTCCGGGTGTCCGAAGCCGTTTTCAACCGCGGGAGGTATGGGCGCCGCGCTCCTGAAGACGCCAGACCTGCTCTGCAACATCTTGACGAGTTTGGTGGAAGAGGTTGGCAAGCCGTACGAGATTGGCATCAGTGTCAAGATCCGCATTTTGGACGATCCAGAGGATACAAGGAAGTTGGTGGAGAGACTGGTCAAGACAGGCATTACAGGCCTCACAGTGCACTGCCGCACGACACCCATGCGGCCCAGGGAGAGGGCGATTCGCGGGCAGCTGAAGATGGTCGGCGAGATCTGCCGCGCTGCAGGGGTTGCATGCGTAATGAATGGTGACGTTACAAGTCGCACAGAGGCGTTTGCGCTCATGAAAGAGTTCAACGTCGACGGCGCCATGATTGCAACGGAGGCTGAGAAGAACCCCAGTTGCTTTCGCCCAGACGCCGAGGGCGGTCCACACGAATGGAAGAGCCAGTGGAGGACGGTGGTGGCCGAATACATGAAGCTGGCCGTCCAGGTCGAGAACCGCTGGGGCAACACAAAGTACCTGCTTGGCCAAATGATTCCGGGGCGCGAAGACGCATACAAGGCTATGAACAGGAGCAAATGCTACACCGACGTGATCAAAGCTCTGGGGTTGGAGGATGTGGATGATCTGCTCGAGAAAGCAAAGATCGTGGATCAGCATCTGGGGATTCCAAAGGAAGAGCTGAGCAAAGCGCAGAAGCGGCAGCGCGTCAAGGAGAGTCTGCAGCAGGGTACAGCCGAGGGGCACGAACAAGAACAAGAACAGCCAGACGCAAAGCGCGTCAAGGTGCCCGATTCCGCCGTCGTCGATGGTGGCATGGCGTCTACAGCTGAAGTTGCGACTGCCTTGGCCGCCTAGACGGTGGCCGAGAGCGCGTTTTGGCCATTACGGGTATCTATTGCATTGCGAGGTTGGGGGTATATGGTGTGGCGTTATCGCAAGCATTTACAGGAAGGAAACGGCAACACACAGCGGAACGCTCGTGATGCAAGTCTAAACAAAAGAAAGAAATCCAGCAATCACACTCATCCCCTTGCTCTTCTTCTACTAGGGCCAAGCCTGGGCCTTCTTCCCCTTTTCTCGACCACATCGTTACCCTCTCTTCCTTCCCTCTCTACCAGCAGTCCTACACACGACATCGCCACCGTTTGTCGCCCCTTCTCCTTGTCCACCCATGTTCAGCTTCTTCCCCGGCACCGCTTGCTGACGCACTCGTCCTTAGTGCGCAGCCGCTTCAGGAATAAAAGGCGCCCCTGGATTAAACCCCCCGTGCCCAAGGTTGGAGAACAGGATCACGATCATGGTGATGAAGGCGATGAGCTCGAAGAGTGAGAGGACGATTGTGCTGACGCTGGTCGACATAGCGTTCGTGTGACGCGGAGGGTGCGTATGAGGGTATGGATGTGGGTCGTTATGATGAGAGAAGCAGAGTTGTCCGCAGGAGAACTATCGGGGTGTTCAGCCGTGAGTTGATAAGGGGGATTTGGTGCTTCGTGTGCTTTATAGCGTGCGTGTTGTCCCAAGAGGATATGCAAAGCCGCGCTCAAGATGCGAGTATATGAGGATGATTTCCCTTTTTTTTGGTGTCGCAGGACACAGCCAAAGCTCTGCGCAAAGTAGAGCAGCGCTCTCCTAGACAAGAGAGATTTATCTGCGGCTGAGCAGAAAGAAATCCCACAACGTTTATCGAACCCCCCCGCTTGCGGTTAGCGATGAAGCGTGGCTGCAGACTCCTCGTATAACTGTGTAGCGAGCGCAATCTCGGTTTCCGACTGCTTATTCCCACGCCGACAGTGGGATCGGGAAAAGTGGCTCCTCTGAATCTCAGCAGGCGACGCAGAATGATGGCGATGGGAAAGTAGAATCGTAGTATCGCGCCTGCGCATCCCTCTCTCCTCAATCGTGAATCAAATAACACTGCAGATAGATACAAACCCGAATCCCACAGGAACAGGAAACGATCACCCATCGAACCCACACACATCTCTATATACTCCGTCTTCTCCCAACCAACCCACCACGACGGATTCCATGTTTATTACACGTGGGTCCATCCCCGTTTCACGTACATTCCATTCGATTCGCGTTCGTGCTCCGAAACAACGCTGCCACGCTCCGCCCAGGGATGCCCTGATTGGTCCGTCACGCCAGCCGCACAAGCCGTGCCGTAGCCACCAACGCAAACCGTCTGCGCCGCTGGCCTAGTGGATGTGTGGCGCAATTGCGTGGTGCTTGAGCGCTGTCAGACGGGAGTGCGGTTGCCAGGAGGCGAGCGTTTGGGATTAGCGTGCGCTGTTTGCTACGTTTTGAGGTGATTTTTTGGCGTGTAGAGGACGGGTTTGGAGCTAGTGAGCGGGTACCCGGCACGGTGGGAGTACGGTTCTGGATTTTGCGAGTAGTTGCTTTGCACGACCTTCTGTACGGCAACAGTTGGTAGGGGGAAGGATGCTTGGCAGAGCCCTTGGTGAGAATCTGGATATCGGGATTTGGTGTCCTAGGGATGTTGGATGTAGTTAAGGGGAAAAGATGTTGGAATGGCGTTCGGAAGTGACAGGTGCGGGAGGATGCAGCCGTGCGGTGGGGGCTTCAATCGTGACAAGAAAGGCTGCTGTGCTAGGTGTTTCATTATCCGCGTTGGAGATGGATCTCAGATAAGAGAAGAAGTGATCTAAACACAGTCGCTGTCACTGACGAGAATGACTGTGCTGGCAAGTTGTATTCTTGCTTTGTCTGTATCTTCTCTTGTCGTTATCAGTTCCTTCATGAACTGCCAACAGACTGGAAAGCTAGTTTGTCAATCTCCAATCATCACTCAGGGCTTCCCCAGCACAAAGGGCCTCAGTTGTGTGGGTTACTGATCGCGACTACGTTTCTGCACCACTCATCCAACATTAATCATGGACACGCGTTGATTCCCGTATACATACTCCATACTTCGAAACAGCATCTCTAGCCTGTTGTAACTGCGAATGAGGTCAAGGCCTCTTGCAGAGAGGGTCCAATTTCACTCTCTGTCTGATTTTGACATTCCAGTTTTATCCTCCATCCCACTCGCAACTGCCACCTTTCAAAGTTCCATGCCTCTCCAGATACACACAAAATCCCTTCGGATGTATACTCAGTCTGCGCCCACGACGCGTCGGCACCAATCTGGATGCGAAGAAGGTTCAGGTTTAAGGGTTTGATCGCCTTCGTCAGACGTGTGATGTAGATGTGCCAATTGTCGTCGGGCAGAATCGAGTTCGGGGCGTCGTTAGTGATGAGGAGGGTGAGTGTCTTCAACTTCTCCCTGCAGTGCTGAAGGATATTGCAGTGGTCAAGATTCGCCAACTCGTTGGATCGGACGGTGAGTTTGGTGACACGGGAGCATACCCTGTGGAGCACCTCAGTGGGCGTTGTGATTACGGATACCCTGCCGTCTAGCAACGTGGAGATATCCAGTCTACTTGGGGAGACTTCGCTAACATCCAGGGGGTGGGGAAGGAGGTCCAGACCCTGGTGCGCACGGCGCTGGATCCTAGAACTCGTGTAAGGAGCTAGCTGGAATGCGGATATGCGCTGCACAACCGGCTTGTATCGCCCAGGCAGGATCCGGGTGTCGAACAAGTGGCATACTTTATCGAGGTTATTGAAGGCCTTGAGACACCTTGCCATGGTGTTGAGAACCCATCGTGCGTCCGAACTTGAGGAAGCCATTTCGCGATCCTGCGAATCATGACCTCGGAAACTCAAGACATCGGGCCACCACGACGTTTCCACGTCATGGACGCGTTGCAACTCCTCTAGGCCAGCGGAGTCCAGATCCCGCGCTACTTCTTCCTTCATACGACGGGCTCTTAGTTCCTTCGGAGCAGTGTAGAACCCAATCGTAAGCTTCTTGATCGATGGCACAAAGACCGACACGACGAGACAGCCATCAAATGACCCAGGTTGTCTCGAGAGTGAAGGTTGAAACATTGTCTCGCCGAGGACTTTGCCAAATGGCTACCAGGATGCGGCGTAGAAGCGGGAGGATACTAGGCATGGGGAAAGCATTTGCGTAAGAGTGCTTCTCCAAATTGAAGGTCATGCTCGCAGCGCAGCACAGGCATGTGAGTCATTGTGTTGGATCCGATAGGTGGGGAAAGGAACGTTACAGTGAACAGAAGAATGGTTGCAAGGATCTCGAAGGGAAGGGTTGATTTGAAGTCCATGACTGATGTGGTGGCGAAGAGTATCCGTCTTCAAGATTGGAGCTGGGATATCGAGAAACACTTGAGGACAGGAAGCAAGCCTGGATATATGGTTTGAGACACATTGATGAATGAAGTATTTCGGATATGTTGATCGAGTGAACCGTTGTTGAGGTTGACTTTCATGCAAGGTTTTACTACACGGTAACAAAATATTTTTACCTCTGAATAACTTTAATAGATTGTCAAAGACTGATGTTATTCTATTCTCAATACCAAATCATTCGATCGTGTTCACGTCTGGTTCACTCACATGTAGACCAGCCTCCGAATGTGTACCGAGAGATCATTTTGCAATCATCACCATAACGCGATGAGATACTGCGGGTATCCTAACAGCAGCAACCATTCGCTCTCATGACTCTTTGCAGCTATCCAACATGAAAGATATCTTTGATCGAAAGTTTGCAAAGAAGTCGGATTCGTCTAACCTGCACACAAACCACGGCTTATACATGACAATGAGATGTACTCAGTGCACCACTTCACCTTGTATCGCTCAGCCCGTATACTCCCAACTAAAAAGCTGTAGAGATCTGAAAAGCTCATGAGTTGATCTGGAGGCTATATATCAAGTGCTCCAACCGAAGACCAACGAACGGGTTCGGAGATGATATCACTTACACGTCTCGACTTCAGCTACTAAGAGCGATCGGAGAGTTGGAACGAAGAATCATCTGATAGAAACTATAGCTCCACATGTAACCTTGAAGCTGCTCTCTGATCTAACAGGTTAGTAAGGGTCCGTCAAGATCGAGTTTGTACGCTGTTTCACAGCACTTTCGATGCGGCTGGATCCGCGTTTGTGAGAAAGGGGTGTTACGATTCCACCTGAACCTAGCCGCGGTCTCGGATGCCTTGACGGCATCTAGCAAAAGTCGACGTGAGTAGAGCGACTTCAGATATGCTGAAAGTCCAAAATGTTGCGCGGCAACTCGTCAACTCGTATGTCTTTGACAACACATTCCGATTTCCAGAACAAGGCGACATGCAACCAAAACTGCTCTTTGCGCCGCATTTGGGTCCAGCTCTTCCCGGCAGTTTGCCCTGGAACATGCTTCCTTTAGTGCACATGAATGGCCGAGTCGGTAGCTGTCCATTATTACGAAGAAGCCCACCGTAAGACTTTTCATCCCAAGAGATAGAGCCACACAGCTGGAAGCTTCTTTAAAGCCTTGGTGCCTTTTGCGTGACCGGACGTTGAAGAGTGTGCGGCCAAGAACATGGGCGCAGGAGCTTGAGCATAGATCGTGAAATTTTCAACACACCAGTCGAAACTGCAGACTTATACTGCGAGGCAGACGCTGAAAAACAGCTGCTGATGACATTGAAGACGTGGCCTTTTGCCAGTATTAGCCTGGGTGGTGAAAAGTGTCGGACGGCATATAAACGCATATTCTCGACCAGCTCAGGCATTAGTGCAGTGATCACCTTGTTCGAAGGCATGTCAATCCAAAGAATACAGGAAACTCAAAAGTGGTGATGACAGCTGCAGCGTTGAGGTGTTAAAATGAGGGTGAATACCTGCGTCCATTAGTGTGATGTACATCTTGCAGTATGAAGTCTCATGCGGACCCTGAACCGCCACCAAAGTTATCCCAAGTAGAAGTTCAACGGATCAGTCACGCTCACCTAGAGTAGTGGCCGTACCGGAACACTGTCAATGTTTGAAAGTCAACAACGAGAACAAGCGGAAATGTCGAGGAATTTAGCGTCTACAGAAGATGACAATCTGTCAGCTTCTTTACGACCTGCGCCTTTTCTCTCGCCGCAGCACTACTTTCCTGTCATAACCAATAGTGGCGGCTGACATCGTAAAAGTGTAGTCTTCTCAAAAGAAGTTGATAAGCTCTGGAGGGAACATATCTACATCAACGAACGTGTATGCCATTGCCTTTTGTGAGGTCATGACAGCGACCTTGATCGGCTGTCACAGGGGCTAAGAAGTATGGTTCTGAAGGCGACTGCATTTGATCACTCGCCGCCTTTCCAAGAGGACCGAAAGACGGGTCCAACTGAGAGTTTTGGACCGTCTGACAACACATGTGGTTGCTCTGTTAAAGCTACAGGAAGTTTCTGTAAGTCACGGTGAAGTCGAAAATGCAAGCACAACCTCAGCAAATCACATTCTGTACGAGATGAGGACACAAGCGGAGGTTTCAAGATACAAAGGGGAGTCATCATGTGTATTGTAGGCAGAAGAGTGTATAAAAACGTTTGATTCTGCTGTCGCATGAAGCTCAAACCGAGGTGCCGAGCAATTTCTGTTCGAACCACTCAATTCGCCAAATCGTAGAGATACCTCCGTCACGAAGGAGGTTTCTCGAACAGCTGGTGTGTTGATGCGAATATTCTGGTATCGTGCACAACTTCTGTTCTGCTCCATTGCGCAGACCAACTGCCGATACTGTGCGTGCCTGTCTCGTTGACAGCCGACGTCCCGCTAGTAGCAGAGCGATAGCCCTACAGCAGAACTGCTGTGTAACTGGTCATGCTCACCAAAGTCCTTCGTCATGCTCAGGTTTCCTGATGTATATAGTCATTCAAGTCGTAGACTCATGTCGCTCGTTCGTGGTCGAGGGTCGTGCCGGCGACTGGCTCACTCGCAGGTCGAGAGCATCTTCCTCAGAACACCCATCAGCGTTCCGTTCTCCAAAGCAGCAGCGACTCTTTCCTTGTCGCCTAGCTGCTTGTTGACGGCTTCATCCGTGCTGTGGGTACCCTTCTTGATACGGACGTCAATACGGAAGCGGGGAGGCAGGGCCTGTTCGAGACGAACGCGCACACCCAAGCCAATGACGGTTGCTAGCGAGCAGTGGGTAATAGTTGGCGTGATCTCAACGACAACCGTGCTGATGGAGGATCGCGGTGAGACAGGGGGCAGGATATGGATATCAGGAAGGTTCACTACAGCTAGTGAACCTAATGACAGCGGGTGCTCTGGATCAGAGATGGTGGAGATGAGGTCTGTCACATAACAGTTAGCCTGCAGCTCTGCTGCGTACTCTGACATGTGACACATGCCATAGATCTCCTGTTCGTCGATGTTCTCGACAACATCATCGTCAGAGTCACTCGCCGACAGGGGGTCGTCGAAAGGGTCGCTCAAGTAGTTGTATCGCGGAACCAAGTCGTCAAACAATCCTGAGCCTCCATCATCGCGCTTTCCAGCAATCGACTCACGGCGACGTGAGGGCAGGTCAGAAGGGTTCAAGATAGTGGGGTTCGCGTTGTCCTTGTCGAGATCCATGGCGGCTGCAACGGCTTCCGTGCCAAGCAGGGAATGTCTATGCGCAGAGTGCGGGATCAATCTAGCTGCAGGCTGTTGTTACAGACTATGGCTGCACAGTAGTTGTGCTGCTGTCGCCGCAATTTTTGGTGACGGAGCCACCGCCAAGACCCCCACCTACAGCTCGTCATTGTATTCTGCATCGGCCGGCAAAGGCAGGCGAGATATGTCAGCTCACCACACTGATTGGCAAGCTCTTTACTACCACAAGCCGGCCGACGGCAGCAGCCAAACAAGCCAGTTAGCAATACGAATGGCAACAATTTCCCGACAGATTACCCGCTGATACAGGGGGAGCACTTCAAGGTTTGTGGGGTTCGACGTTGTTCACACCCTCAGCACGCCCAAGCTTGCCTAGCGCTTCCTTGGAATGTCGCCAGGAGCCTCCTGCAAGTCATTTATTGCTTCCGCTTCTCACACCGTACCTTCCTGCCGCTGAGGCGGAGCTTCTTCGCAGCTTCTCAAAACATCCCAATACAAGCCAAGAGTGACTGCAAGTTCCAGACTGTGCTGCAGCCCCTCGAGTGGTTTTGCGCGCACACGCGTATGCGGTTCGACACGTTACTGTCTACGACATGCATACGACCTCCATCGAGAGATTGAAGCGCTGCTCTGGACCGCATGGCTTGCTGGGATGCTCAATGGGGGAAAGTGTCCATCCAGCATTGCCGAGCACATGCACTTCACGCGTTAGGGACGACAGTTGACAGCTTCTGCCGCTAGACGCATCGAAGCTTACCCGTGTCTTCCGCGGCAAAGCGTAGCCTGCAAGTGCAATAATGACAAGACAGCACAGCTGTCGACCTGTTTTTTTTTGACGATCAACACAACCAGCCTTCCCTGTGCACGTTCAGGAACACAGACTTGCCGAGGAACCCCCTGCCCAAGTACCCGGGTCTGCAGTGCCAGCAATGCGGTTGGCTGTACACGTGCCGAATGTGCAACAGCTTCGTCATGTTTCGGTCGCGGGAGCAGCCGACCAGATTCACCTTTGAGTCTGTGAGGTACCATATCATGTCACATGCTCAACTGACAGAGGATTTGGATTGGAGGAGACGTGTCGACGTTGACATGTCAGCGTCGCCTGGCGAGGGCGGTGTTAAGCCCATGGAACAACCTTGTTACTTGAACAATGTTGTCAAAGCATCTTCCACACCAAGCAACCTGCAATTGTCGCCCAAATCTCACCCCTTAGCGGGACACACCGGTTGATCAGCCGCAGCATTGTTGCAAACAGAAGTCACGAGAATGAACCCGGCAATCTGGTACACCAGGCCGTCAGCTTTTGCGAATAGCGCAGCAACGATCGTTATTTGAAGGCTTCATGCAATGTCATAACCTCGTGTTCGGTCCAGGCGGTCCCGTCCTATCACAATGTGGCTGGCAAACTTGCATTCGTGGAGGCGCACAACAAGCGTCTGTGATGAAGACGCTGTGACTTCGAGAAATATCGTTTATGCGAGCTACCCTGATGGTGAAGCGCCTGCCGTTTCCCTGCATCCATGGCCGCTTTTAATTCGCCGAGGTCACATCACGAATGCGTCCTAATTCGGTTATGGTTCTGCCACAAGTGCAGGCGGGATCATCTTCATGCCCAACCAGGCGGAAAAGCTCTGTCAAACACGACATCGAATCTCAGATCGTGGAGGCGTGACCGACGGATGCGGTGAGAGGCCCACGCATCCCTCTTGCAGGCGGCGATGACCGCCGTCAGCACCTCTTGCATGGACATGTGTCAGTTTCGCCGCAGGCCATGGTGGTGATGTGAGACACAGACATACCAAACACTGTTTGTGCCCCTTTACAGATCTGTGCTGGTGATCTTTGCATCTTGCTAAGGGCTGGGTAGGGCATAGGTTTTCGTCATCGAGACTAGCACGAAGCGAGGTAATTTCTAGGGACAGGCCCACCATGCCGTTCGCAGCGCTGTCGACATCGACCATGGAAGCTACCAAAGCCTTGCCATGTGCGAAGATCCACTTTGAAGGCAAATGAATGGCGTGGACATCTGAGCAGCAGTTGAAGTTCGAGACGCGCGACCGCGACTCGGGCCTCGTAATCGCCTATCAGACGCAGGCCACTCGAACCCGCGAGTGTGAGACGTCTAACGGGCGGCAATGTGGCTCTGAATTTCTTGCCGCACGATCCAGGCAGTGCACCCGCCACTACTGTCTTGGTCCTCCAGACAGACGTGCGTTGAGGGGACTGTCGCTCAAAGGTTTTGCGCCTAAAAAAGCTGAGTGAGAGCTCTGTGTCGCTGTGCGACAGGAGAGGCTATCGTCTGTCAGACGTTGATCCTCGGCGTCCTTAATAGCAGCGTCGTCCCTCCAGCAAAGCGTGAGCCACGAGTCCATTTTCGCAGACTTGTTCCTCCATCTCCACTTTATCAGGTGTGAGCCAGCACACCCCTACGGCCCAGTGCCAGACACCCCCACAGCACCCTAACGGCAGTTCCCAGGTGCAGCGGCACGCTCCTGCACGTCGCATCCATCGTCCCCTCACGACAGGGCGTTCGTTTAATCTTCGCCCGCCCGGCCTGCATCTGCCCCTTCATACACTCGTGGTCAAGCACACAGGCGCCACTGCACGCGTGAACCACGCTGCGAACCTGCTGCCCTCGATCCTCGAAATCCCGGCATGCCAGGCGTTTGACTCCACCTAGGTCCCTATATGCCTTGATCTGCCGTATATCCTAACATTGCCCGGCGCGGCGGAGATTTCCCTCCCGCTGTAAGAGTGTACATTAGCAGCTTTCGGCGGCCTCACCTCAGCTTTCAGCTGAACTCTGGAAGCCCTCGACTTTGCCTGTTCTCGTCAGCGGCCAGCGGCCTAGATTTCGCAAGCCAGACGCGCCTTGCGATTGGCTGTCCACCGCCCATACCACGTCCACTTAGCGGACCGCCGCCAACCCCGCGATCGCAACCACCAACGCCAGCAGTGCAGCTATACAGAGCGACGGCATGCCAGAGACATCCGGACGGCCACTGCTGCCCCAGACGGCACAGATGCAAAGCTTTACCTTCGCGCCGCCCACGTTGGCGCCCCGCGAGAATCAACGCAGTGAGTTGGGCGCGCATCGCAACCCGCCGAAGTGGGAGCGTGACTGACCACACCGAGCAGACTATGTCTTCGTTGACGAGCACAACAGACACAAACGCCTCAAAGGTAGATTTTACAAATGCACAGGCTTGCACGCTACTGACATGCAACAGTCATGAGAGCATGCGAGGGCTGTCGCCGGCGCAAGATTAAATGCGACGCTGCAACAACCAATGCCTGGCCGTGTGCCGCGTGCATCCGCCTCAAGCTTAATTGCGTCCCACCCACAGTCAGCTACGACAAAGACTTCAACGGAAGTTCGCAGACTTTCGAGTTGGAGCCAAGGCCCGAGGATTATGGACAACCAGGCGCACCTTCCCAACATGACTATCCACGTCACCAGTCGATGCCGCACATCATGCCTCAGCACATGCCCCAGAATCTGCCAACACCAGTCTCTGGAATGTACCAGCCTTCACCTTACCCTGACCAGCAAGCTCAGGATGCTATGCAGTACCCTGCTATGTCTCAGCCACAACAGAACATGAGCTATCCACCCCAGCAAGCTTACTCTCAGGCCTCGGGTGTAGCGCCAACAATGACCATGACGCCCCCCGAAACAGAAACTCACTGGAGAAGCGAATCTGTGTCGAGCTTGACAGATGTCCTTGGTGAGCTCAAGATTGATCACACAGCCATTGCGCCGTACATAATGAACCAAAAGAAGGCACTGGCAGAAACCCCTGCGCAAGAGGAGTACGAGGTCCAACTTCCAGCTTCCGTCAGCCTAGACCACATCGTCCGTATTCCACCAGAGATGATGCCTTCTGAAGAACAAGCCCTGCACTACTTCGACTACTTTTTCACCAACATCCACCCCTACGTCCCGGTCATCAACAAATCCTACTTCTACCAGCAGTGGCAGAGTGCGCGTGACTCTATATCTCCGCTCATGCTCGAAGCTATCTTTGCATGCTCGACCATGATGCTGGGTGATGTCGAAGAAGGCAATAAATGGCTGGCCCTTGCATCTAGTCAGTTCCCTGCATCCGGGGTTCCATGGGTTGTACATGCTGACATTTTCTAGAGCATGAAGAGAGTTTCAAGGACGTTTCTCGGCTTAGCACGATGCAAGGCATGGTCTTGTTGCTGAAAGCTCGGGAAGGTTCACCGAAACGGGGGTACTTCTGGCGATCGTGGATGGCTGTTGTCAGCCTGACAGCAATGGCAAAGGACTTGGAACTGCATGAGCATTACGACACTCATCGAATGGGCAAATCTTGTGGTTCTACAGCCCACGACTGCGTTGCGAAGACTCGAGTCTGGCAAATGTGCCTTGTATACGAGGCCATGATTGGGGGTCCTCAAGGTGAATAACGCCTTCAAATGAACTTTGACGAAAGCTTACAAAGTAACAGGACGATATGACTATAGCGTCGAGCTGGATACCGTGGACTTTGAGATGCCAAGACACATCCCCGGCCAAGATCCTACTGAGTTCCAGGTCGCGCGCCAGTTTATTCAGTACATTCGAATCGCCAAGAACGTGTACCTGTCGGCCTTGATGTTCGGGAAACTGCGGAAGAAGACAGCAGATTGGGCGCTAGACCCAGCATTTGTTGCCCACAACGCTGATTTCTCTCTGTGGCAGCGAGAGCTACCCGATGATCTTCAAATCTCCTATCCTCCAGATAACTCGCCTCCATGGATCCCGTCGCATTACCTGGCGAATTTGCACAGCTATCAGGCTCTCGCGATTGTCATGCATTTCAGACCACAGGTCAATGCAGTTGCAGAGTCGTACGACGGAATCTGGAAGCAGCATATGATGACTTGCTACTCAGCAGCGAAAACCATGTGCAAGCTACAAGAAGCGATTCTGAAAACATATGGGATGCCTGGCTTGTTGTGTATGCTACGTGGCATGAGCTTCACCATCTACGCAGTCCTCACGTGCACTATGCTCCACCTTGTAAGCTCATATGCGCAACCCTGGTTATATCGACTGACATTTTAGGTCGCAATCACGTGCCCAGACCCAGACATCAATAGAGATGCTCGAGACTTCTTTGTCAGACACATGCGTGTTCTGGAAGCCTGTGCACCATCTTGGCCAATGCCAGAGATGCAAGCCCAAGTGAACAGTTTACGCCAAGCTTTTACCGCGGACATCACAAAGCCATTCGAGCTCAAGGCCACTTTCCCGTTCGGAAGCCCCCAGGTAGCCCCGCAGTCAAGTCCCTTGAGCAACCAAGGCGCCTACCGACCTCGCCATCCGAGTCACCCTTCGCCATTAGAACAACCAGGTCAGATCAACTACCATGCCCACCCCATCACTCCACCAATATCGGCGTCAGACCTCGGTTCGAAGACTGACTCTCCTGTAGCTCAGTCTCTGGTTATGATGGCATCTGGTCAGCGTGCGCCTCAAACGAATGCGGGTATGCAGATGCAGGAAAACGTGCAATGGAATCCACAGCGCATTTTTGAGTAAGATATGATATGCTGTTTCCTCTCGTTATAAGCACTAACGTTTCGACAGTCAATGGAATGTAGCCTTTGGTACGCCTCCCCCTACCGCGTCCTCCTCGTCATCTCCGCCGCTAAGACCCCCACCTCCAGGCACGAACTACGACATGCGCCCGCAGGACCCTAATTCACCAAACTATCAGTTGTCGAATGTGTCGCCACAGCAAAGCGGGATCCAAGGGACGCCAGGCCATCTACCTCCATCCTCGAGCTATGCAGCTGCAAACCCATCTTATGTCACCCCTACCATGTGGCAAGAGGTGGTTGCCAGCTCTTTCCAGCCTGGTGCCAAGCGTGGATGGGAACAGGGAGGCCCCTCTGTGGTTGATCAGTCCATGTACAAGAGAGCACGTTGATCAGCCCTAAAAGCCTCGCGCAATGCGAACAATGATGCCCAAACGGAAGGAAGGAAGGAAGGAAGGATGTATGGACGAAGAAGCCTCTCTCGGCACCGAGGCTCAGCTTTGATGCAGTTTTTCTGTCTCAACGACGATCGAGAGCGCAGGTCAACATGGTTATCTAAGGGTTCATGAGTACTGCTTAGCGCAGTTGCAAAGGCTCGTTTGCACCACGTTTTAAACGCAGGCCAACTTGGACCCGGTGCTGTCCACATGCTGCTTTTACAGAGGTTGAGTATCCAAGGACTCGACCAGCCGCCACACCGCATACTTAGTGGGCTGCACGTCGGCACTTTGTGTGGATGCCTCAACACCGGATGATTGAGCATCATGGACGCTACTGAAAAATAGCGCGACTGTACAGTATCGATAATTCGCCTTGCATTACAGACAGGGAACGACGAAAATGACGGATATATGGGACAAGGGTCATCACCATCTGGAATGGTCGCTACTGTACAATGTAATGCACGACTTCTTCTGGCCGAAACATTTGCGGCCTTAATTCCAATCGACCTTCCTTTTTCGTATATCGCGTCACTCGATCTGATCTACAGAGTAGCGGCCGCCTCCGGCTGCGTTGATACCTGATAATCGACAAGCACACGATTTTCTCTGAGCCATGATCTTGTTTGGAGGTTTTTGCACTGTTGCTCCTTGCAAAAGTCGGTCGCCAACGCTCCCGCTGCAGTAATGGAGTCCGGGCTGTGCAGAGATCGGTACAGCGCCAGCCACGCATCTTTAGACTACCAGATTGCAACTTTGTCGCTCTTCGAACAGATCGAATCATGATAAACTATACACAGTACAATTTCTGCATAAAATTGACGAATATATACATCATCAACATGCTACAAGTGAGCCGTTGCCCCCATGCAGGAGGCACGTCTCAATCGCAGTGTTACGCACGCTCGCAAGCCACTCGCATCACAGCAGGTTCATCATCCCTAAAGAAGGGCGTTGAATGAAGGCATGTCACCAACGGCCCGGGTCGTTCGCCGATATTACGCCAATAGGGCATGCGCACGTGGGTATGAAGCACACGCTCGAACCCTCCTTTGGCAACCCTTGTCATCGTCAACGGCAAGACTGGACCACCCATGTCCATGCCAAACAGGCGACGTCTTCCAGAAGGCCTGTCAGGTACCTGCATGGTACGACTTGCACACACCCTGTAATTATAGTCGGGGGACCACACACTGCGAGCGGACTGCAACCCGCCCATCGACCACCTCCTCCAATTCTACTGATTCGACTAAAGCCCGTGCTCCAGGCACTATCGATGACCTTCTGACATGCAAAGTTCCCGAGGCTGTTTGTAGCAATCTAATTGGTTCGCCTAAAGGATTTGCATGTGAATTTGCGCACGGGCGTGCAGCAATCCAGGTCTGAATCCTTGCGCCAGCGCGCCAACGCACGGGCCTATTGGTATAGAGGGAATGTCTGCCTTAGGTCTGACATGGGCGCAGCAGTGCAGCATGCGTCACTGCACTATTGCACCACACAAAAACAACGGGTGCGTACAACAAGGCAACTTCTTGGTCTTTTGCGGTAGAAGCCTGCGTTCGATAGAATGACTGGGCCGCAACTGAAGTTCGTTATTCCCCGGATCCGCCCGATGTTCGCCGGCGGCATCCAAGACTGATACAGCCTCGCTCATCACCGACATCATTAACATAAGTAGAGGCTTAGAAACAACACCAGCACGGCTGCCATACCCTGCGTTACCGCAGCCGCTCCGCTCCCTGTCTCACATCATGCGGACTGACACGCAGCCAGGGCCGCACAATCTTCCCAGATTCCCTCAGCTTCTACGACTTGCCGAGTCATGCAGCCGCCGAGAAGCATTGTCCCTTTTCCCCGAGTTACGGGTGTCATTGTCTAGTTCGAGCCAGGTTGCAAGTGCAAACTAGACTGCATCCAGATATCAGATGGACGTCGAAGCACGACCTGGTCGTTCTGGAATCTTGTTGTGCTAAGGAGATCGTAGGCAGTGACGAAGCAATATATCGAAACGTTGCAGCCGGTCTCGTTCCCGAGTCGATCTTGTAACTGTGGACGCGTTTGTCTCCACGTTTCATCGCCACTGTGGGTGCGGTAGTTACCTTTGCCTCAATTGCACGAGGATGGGCAGCCCTATGTAACGGCCCCCGTCATCCTCTTTTCGCCATCACAGAGCCTCCGACGAGCACCTGAGATCCCAGGGCATAGCCATAGCCACTCAACAACTGACTCAAAAACATGTTGCGCGATTCGAAAACTCGTATTGAGTCGTGAGACCGACTGAACGACTTCACAGCTTGCTTAACCCTCACAGCCACCACAACATCTCACATCGATTACTCCTCATCCGAGCGTTCCTATCTCACTGGCAGCATGCAATAATCCACAGTGCACCTCTCACAGCCTCCGGCCGAGAACTCGGCGAATGCACGTTCACGACCCTTGCGGGTACGTGCCCCCACTTGCCGAGACAGCAGGACCCCTCGCGGACCGATGTGGATGTGGCAGTCGCAGATGCCAATAGCCTGAAACATATCCTCCTACAGTGTCAGATGATGTCGTCCTTTCTCTCGGGATGATGGACGCGAAGTGCAAGTCTAGTGCGAGCGTGAAGCATGGGGGTTCGGGCCGAGGGTGTGAGATGTCGCGGAGAGATATTAGACCGGTCTCTCAGCCTCAAGAATCGTGAGGTCTGAACGTGTCCAGAGACTGTGAGAGTTCGTTCAGGAGCAGTGTAGATGTGGCTTTTATCTGGTTCTAGAGAGAAGATATCGAATTCATTCTCCTGCCTGCTTTGTAAAGACTGGCTTGACAACTGGCAGAGAATTCTCACTGAGCACGACGCGGCTAGAAGTAAGCAACAACACTCAATAGCATCAGTGATGTATATTGTGCATTTCCCTGGACAAGCTCACAAGTACATATAGAGGTAGCCTTTCACTCAGGGTGCTACTTTCCCTCTTTCCATCTCATCTTGCGGTTTTACCTAGCCTTGAAATCTTTGAAAGATTAGTACTTAGGAAAATATAGTCAATAACGCTCTATGGGCTTACGATATGCTGCAACTCGTAGGACTATGTCTCATCATCTGGGCTGCTCCCCAGCGGTCCCCCTTGGTACAAGATGTAGATGCAACAAGTGCAAACGTTTGCCTCATCTCGTATGAATGCTGTATCTATCACCCGAGTGAGGCTTTATAGGTGAAAGAGCTCGATGCCATTTATCCAGCACTCCTGCTTCTACTCTTGCCTCATGTCGCGTGTCCAGGCTTGACACCAGCATGTGCACACAAACAGCGCGCACCCGCCTGCTTTTCTGCCCCCCCCCCCCCTTCAGCTGAACGACACCCAGCTTTCGGCACGCAACTTCGATTGCACAACGGAGCGACATATCCTGGCACTAATGTCACCGCTTGCTAATGAGCCTGCAAGCCCTATCGAGGGGTTATCCACCGAACTCCTCAGGAGAGTCTATATCGCATCGCCCAAGATCCGTCAAAATCCCGGATCATCGTCTACAAACGGTCAAATTGCTCAACAAGAGGCTTTGGTTCGCTACATTGTGGCTGGACTTCGACATCAATCCTTTGTCCGACGATTCTGCGATTGAAAATATCAACCCACTAGCCAAACCTTTGCAACAGCTCTAGAACGCTGAAAGCATCACTTACTTCTCAGACAATACGTCGCCCGTTCAAAGTTACAAAGTAGTGGCGAACGGACATACAGTTCGTCGTACGACTTGTGCAACCGGTGGTTCCTACGCTGTTCGTGAAGGGTTCGGTGCTCACTTGAGACTACAAGTCGTCATTGAAGCTCTAGCATCAGTTGGTATTCGGGCTCGTATGCTCGACTTGGCTGTGGAGTTGTGTGATCCACATGTGTTCATCGTGAAAGCTCCAAATGAAGCCCTTCTGAAATTTCATCTGCATGGTAGAGTCGCTTACGCTCAGGGACAATTACTTTGCCGTCTGGGAGGAATATGGCGAGTATGAAGCAGACAGAGTTCGAGTTTGCCTAAGAAGGCTTTGTTCTTGGTGATGAAATCATTGAGCATCGATCACAACAAACTCGCTTTGGACGACCCTATTTTTTTGGCCATCTGAAAGCAAATTGCCTGATCTCACTAGTGTTACAATGGTTAAGGGCACCCTAATGAAAGTGTATGTGGGCATGTTCGTTTAGCGCAATACAGGGAACATGTTCAGACATTGAGCTTCAAGAACTTTTTGCCCTCGGCTTTCGACAATATGCGGATGTGATTCAAGACATGAGCTTGGAGGTGTTGACTCTCCGCCAAGGAGCATATGAGACTTGGGATGAAGCATCAGAGGAAGGTCTCGAGGAGGACGAGATGATGGAAAATTGGATCAAATGTTTGAAGGCAACGGCAGGAAACATCATGCCCGAACACCACTTTCAATAAATCGGTGCACGCAGTAACACGCATGAATAAAGTTGCGCGTGCAGATCCAATAGAACGAAGCACGAGGATCCAAAGCCGAGTACATGTAGCCTCCGTACTCAGAGCTAGGGGTTGTTGGCGATTATTTATGCTTTTACCGGGCTCAAGTTCAACATAAAATAGCATCCTTCTCAGTGCTGTGACCAACAGACAGAGGCATCCTAATTCACGTGTATCTCTTTTGCATATGAACTTTTCCTCTGATACCAGATTTGAGACAATGGTGGATCATCTACGAGAGCTTGCGTCGGTAACACTAATAACACGTCAGATAGAGTCGCTAACCTCTGGTTTTCGAGACCTCTTCAATCGAAGTGCGTGTGGCTCGGTCGATGAATGTGGTTTTAAGCACCGTCACTGCGGGTGTGAGAAACGCCTGTCCACGTTCACGTGACTGAGAACCCTCTAAGAAATTTCAATCGCCGTAGGACTTCAAATCGGTAAATATTGTAAGCCGAAAGCACGATCGAGAGTGCATTCTGATAGATGTGGCCTGCTTAAAAAAACATGCGGGCGAGACAGCGGTAGGAGACGGGGATCTCGGCCGCCCCGCTAGTGAACCTTTCCCCACTTCCTCCGGCCCAAGTATCTGTATCCTCCATCACCGCCCTGAAGTCCATCACGTGCCTCAGCGTATGGCATACTGCAGCTCGGTCTTCATTAGCACGCTCACGAGTCTACCTTTGCCATTGTACGCCACTGCATGAACATGGCTCAAGACAAGAACGAGTATGTGCAGACTTATGCAACGTACGAGTCCAAGCTGACCGCATTCGCTTCTCAGTGCCGTGATCAGTCAATCAGACCTCAGTGCTCTCGCAATGGCACCCACGAAATATGTCGACCGTCCCATCCCAACGATTTCTTTGAGAGACTTTGACAACCGCGTTGACGACATCACCAAGGAACTAGTTGATGCAGCAGAGAACGTTGGTTTCTTTTGCATTGTCGAACACGGAATTTCTCGTGATTCCATCGACTCAATTTTCGATCAGTCTGCCCGATTCTTCAAGCAGGATGATGTGGTGAAGGCACAGGTTCCATATTCAACGCAACACAATGCTGGATGGGAGAAGAACTCGCAAGTCCGACCATCAACTGGTGTTGCCGATCGAAAGGAGTCGTATCAACTGCAGTTCGGAGAAGGCATGAATGGTAAATTGTAAACCGAGCTGATTCCAATAGCCACCCACTAATCTCACCAGGCCGCTGGCTGGCAGATGAAACGCTTCCCGGCTTTCGTCAAGAGGTCCTCAGTTTTATGCACCAAGCACAGTCTGTTAGCGAGAAGCTTATGATCTGCTTTGCTCGTGGTCTTGGCTTCGAAGACGACTACTTCGTCAAAGCGCACGATATCACCCGCCCAGAGTCGCAAACAGTATGCCGGCTGCTCCACTACCCCGAGACACCAAAAAACCCACAAACCGCCGGCGAGGTATACCACCGGGCCGGGGCGCACGCCGACTTCGGCTACTTGACCCTATTATTCCAAAAAGCAGATCAGTTCGGACTGGAAATCTGCCCCGGCCGTGAGCTGTCTACTTCCTTTGGGTATGGCGATTCGTGGACAAGAGTCGAACCCGATACGGAGAAAAACGCAATTGGTATGTCATACGAATCGCTTTTTTGGACAACCTGCCGACCACTCCATAGTCTGTAATATAGGTGATCTCCTTATGTCTTGGTCGGACGACCGCTTCAAATCCACTTTGCACCGCGTGAAGGCGCCGTGTGAGCCAGGGGATTACTACGGCGAGCGCTATAGTATCGCTTTTTTCAACCAGCCCTGTCGGGATGCGCGAGTACAAGGGCCATTAAAAAAGTATCCGTTGGTCACGGGCGAGGAGTTTACGCGGAATTACATGGCGAAGAATTTCAGGAATTTGCAAGAGAAGCTAAGAAAAGAGAAGAAGAAGGGGGGACAACTGGAAAAAGAAGACGCAGGTGTTGCTACTGCGTCGCAGGTTAGCGCAACGGCGTAGATAGGACTCGCTACAGACGTCGTGACGTTACGGACAAATGCCACTCTACCACTCTGGGTCCTGGAGGACTGGAGCCACACCGCTACTGACAGCTATGTATACAAGTAGCACGTAGACAGCTTGCACCAAGTTCCTAAGCATGGGATGGTCCACATGATGGCAACGGCTATAATCTAGAGAAGGAAGTGCCACCGGCACTTGATGATGAGCTGTACCGATTCATCAGTAGAGCTGTTGTTTGAATTGTGTGCGCTTTTGTAATCCTTTCTCTCGGTCGCAGAACCAGGTCTTCGTATCACCGGCGTGGGGACGTCCACTGTTTTCCTCAAGTATATTTGGAGAATTTTACATGCAATTCAGCTATGCTTATCTTTGTCCTATATTACAAGTCTTAGCCCAAGAGGAACATCTCCTGTAGTAATTCGCTCTCAGCCGAAGTCCAGCAGATGAATAATGAATTGGTCTTACACTATGCCTTGTGTCATTAACAGGGGATCATTCGATCTCAAATCATATAACAATTGTTCGCAGTCAATTCGCCTTAGGATCCACCACGGAACATCGAACCGACAGCAAATGCACTCTCGACCGAATCAATCACAAGTAGATATATGCGCATGTACACTTTCATCGTAATGAGGCTTGCCATAGAAGTTTGATTGGTATTGTCGTGGTTTTGGGCTCTACTGAGGTTGGCATCGTGTCGCGCTGTCATTGGCTTAAAGGCGATGCCCACCCAACTGCGTGTTGTTCGACCGACAGCCTCACTTTTGCACGGGTCGATATACACGAACAACGCCAAAGTTGTGAAAATATGTTGAATCAGTGAGTTCAGACAGAGTTCCGACGTCATTTTATATCATTCAGTAAGTTGCAAGAAACTATGTCCCGAAACTCGGAAAGAGATTGATCGTATTGCAGTTACATTGCTATCAAAAACCGTAAATAAACGAATGGTATGCATTATGGCTTCCTCTTATCACGAAATACCCTCGATGCCTTGCGAGAACGCAGAGCTGGTGCAATGTCTGGATGTGCCTTTCTCACGTGCACTTTCAAAGCATCACTGCGCTTGTACGAGCGACCACAACCCGACACGCCGCACGGAATCAACTCATTGTCACCGTGCAGACTATCCACATGCCGATCCCGGTTACGTTTCCGATATTTTCCCCTAAACTGCTTCTTGCAAGCATCACAAATCAAGATCAGAGATCCAGTACTGGTCCTCGTCAGCCACGTTTGATGGCTAAGTATTGACCAAACTTACCCATCCGGATTCGATGATGAATCTGATTGCGGGCTACCAAGCTCTGTAGATCTTTGACCAGAAGATCCACTTGACGCCGAGGGAATGAAGTTGGTACCGAAAGACCAATAGATGGACCATGGATCGTTGAAGAGCCCACTGGCATCATGTCTTGGCTGATTGTATTCTGTCAAAGTAGGACAGGACCGTGAACCCAATGGGCTTGAGTCGGAAAAAGTTGTCAAAAACTGGTCTGTCAGTGAGTGAACTTCTCTCTCAGCATACCAAAGAAAAAGGGAGGATTGGTACCGAATGGCCTGCGCTAACGTTGTGCGAGGTGCTCGAATAGTCTTGATGGGTTGTACTCCAGTCAGTGACGCCAAAAGGGAAAGTCAGATCCCAATCCTCCTCAGGCTCCGTCTCCGGATCGAAGAGCGACAACTCAAACATACTTGATTACATCGGTGAACTGACGATATCCACCTTTTGGCCGGCAACACCGTCTTTGAAATATCGACCAATATCCTCAAGGACCAGATGTGCGCAACAAAGTGTCAGAGACGAGCGCTCCGTTCTCGTGTCAGGCAGGTAAGCCTCAGACAAGCACGCTGTCGGCCACTTATGCGTCACAGTCCCTGCGAATGAGACATGCCTGCTGGAACAGTATACCTATGACAATCAAGTGCCCTGGTGATCGACAAGGAAGCACTCTTGGGTTGTGCCAGCGCAACGGCCCCAACAACGCCCTTCAACAACGTGGCCGTCAGCCACACCCATAGAAACTGCCATTCAGACATTTGAACTCTAATCAGTCTTTATGGCATCTCAATTGGCTGAGTTGCATATCACCATTTGGTTAAGACGAGCAGCCTCATCTTACGAACACACCTGACCGGTTTCCGGTCGTTGCGAAGATAAGGGAAAAAAAAAGAGAAAGACAGAAAGCGACAATGGCTGTTAGCTTGTTGGGTACTATACGTGCAATCGACGAATGACACATCAAAATTTTGACGAGGGAAAAAGATGACAGCCGTCAAGCTCGAGCTAGCGCATCACTGCAGGACCAAGTCCGGAGGCCAGCCACAAAGGACTCGAACAACACCAATGATCGGACCTATATGCATGCGCTGGCAGACATCTGCGCGCGACATGATGCAGTACGGTTGTCGAGGCGCAAGCCCCCACTACACGACCAAGTACAACATCCGCACTCCCAACTATACCGCAAACGACCCTCGACGTGGCATCACAAAACAACATGGCATGGTTCCCTAGTATAGTCCCACGTTTGCAACCGGGCGAGGACGCGTCAGTTCTGCATACGCACATCAACTCTGCGCTGCGTTGTCACGGTATGCACAGTTCCCGTCCATGCAGGTGGTGCAGTGAACAGCGCATCATGCGCGGCTAGCTGCATGAATACTCAGTCACGTGGTACTGCAGGACTGGCGGGTTCGGGGAGTTTTTGGACGAGTAGGGATGAAAAGTGTAAGAACGGCAGGACGCTGCTCTCTTGACGGTCTTGAAGTATAATGAGCAACTATGGATGGGCCTGCTTACAGCCCACTCCACACGGCTCTGGGGTCATGCATTGGTTTTGACCTCGCAGAATTTTGTAACACGATGTTTTTGAGAGATGGGCAGTTGCTGCGGTAAAGATCTAACAAAGAACACTACCTGCGTGTTTTCTCCCAAAGGGCCGTGAAGAGATTTTGAACAAGAGGGAGACTTGGGAGCCAATGCTTGAATAGCATCAGTACCCATAGAAATCTTGAATACAGAAGTATCACTGCATATGGTGTTGCAAGAGCATCGAGTGCTATCGGCAGAGATACTCTATGCATGCTGTGTGCAGGCCAGGATCGCAGTGACGATCTGACGTCTACGAAGTTCGAAATTGAACTAAAACACGGGCTTCGCATACCCAGAGTTATGGCAAGCGTGGAAATGAGAAGACTACGAAATAAAAACTACAACTTCAAAGAAGAATCTTCGAAGTCATGTGTGAGACGCAACACCCGAATCTGAATGTTGCAAAGATGTGAGGACAATAATACAAGGATGGAATATGTTCTTCCCGACGCTGGTGTGCCAGCTCGTGAGTTTTGATGAGGTCGTGTAGGCTGATTTCCAAGATCTTGGAGAGGTTTGACTACGCCAATAGCTCGCAATCTGCGTGCCGAACACGTGGTCTTGTAAGTGCTGCGCCTGTAACGGGACATGGTTGTGCATGCTTTAGCGCCGACTCTTCTTTCGGCCCCAGAGCGCGCTGTTGAGCGGCCGGTCGACTTCAGGGTTCTTCTTCCTGCTGACTATGTTGTATGAGTTGATTGGCGGAGCTTGCGCGATCGATGCGCGAAATGTGTGCCCCGGGTCATCGCACCACAGTAGGCCACCGTCCGCCTCACTTTCTGGAAAGAGTCGTTTGATCCTCCTCTTTCGGCGCAGACTACTGGTTCATTGGTGTCGAGCACCTCATTGGCTCGAGCTTAATTCGACAACATTAGAACGAGTGCTAGGCTTCGCTTGGTGTGTGGTATGGGTTGATAGAAACTTACTCGCAAGCAAAGCAAAGTTGTTTTTGCGATATGACTCGAGATTGGGAAGGTTAATAGTATGGTCTTCTTCACCTTTGCACGTGTGCCTGCTTTGGTCGAGGCTTAGCCGGAGGGTATTTGTCTGGATGGGCCTTGGCCTGATGAACCCTCAGTCCGTCCCCACGTTTATAGGTACGGTCACAGCCCGGTACCGTGCAGGGGTGAAAAGCCAATCCGCCCTCAGCATGAACGGTTTGCCTATGTCGAAGCAAATTCCGTTTACAGCACTTGCCAGTGAACAACGCGTTGCACCTTCGGCATGATACTGTCTTACTGAATACAGTCAGCCCATCTCAATGACGAGCGCAACACACAGTGCTTACCGGATCATCGATGAGACTGTTTGTCTCGGAGAAGGCAACGAAGCAACAGATGCGAAGGTGCCAGAAGAATCACCTCTTTCCATGTCGGATGCTCGAGGAGAGAGAAACTCATTGTCGTATTGCACCTGCGGATCCGGTGCTTCTTCGACTTCGAAGTCAGGGTCCGGCATATTTTCATCATGACCCTGGCAGTGGTAAGGGTGATCGCTTGCAGGATACGAGCATGTCTGGACTCGGTGCCCGGAGCTGACAGTGGGCTGCCCATAATATGCGACTGTTGCTGGTATAGTATCGCTGAACATTGGGATCAAATCGGGCCACGATGCTTGAGATGGAAGCTCGCTGCCATGAAGTCCTTGCTCAGACCCAGGATACAGTGAATGGTGCATCGATGGAACCGGCGCAGAAGACAAGGGGTTTGAATACTCAGTCGCATGTGAGACCACTGGTTGCTGGTATAAAGGGCTGTCTTCGAAGACAGGGCCGAGTAGCAATGGTATGGTTTCGATCGACGCTTCCGTCAGTCCGTTGTCATGAAATGGGTCAAAGACAAACTGTGGCACTTGTCAGTAAGACGCAGACAGCTTGTCCAGCCGTGCGTACAGGCTCGTTTAGCTCAGCTAGGCTGTCATAGCTGTAACCCGTCTCAGTGCCAGAGATATCACCGCCAAAATAAGGCAAGATATGTTCTATTATGTCGCCATCAGAGCTGTCGAAACCCGGGCACGACATAGCGGGGGTCATAAGAGAGTGATTCTGCCGAAACCGTGTATCAGAGGTCGAAAGGATGGCTTGGATCTAAACGCAATGAGTGATCTGTCTCAAGAAGTGAGCGTGGCCGGCGGGGCTAACAAAGACCAGCGGCAGCATCTCTTCAAGTGGTATCGGTATCCGCCTCACTATAGACCTTGTCAGCATCATACGCTGCTTTAGCAAGACTGGCTGCAATGCCACTGCTCCTAGGGCGCTATTCACTGAAGCGCGACCAGTTGATGTAGTTTCAGCTTCCAGATTGCCAACGCAGCATCGTCAAAAGGCCGATAGATACGTGGAATCCATGGAGAGGCTCAAGCGGGGTCAACGAGCCGGCAGGCATAGAGGGCGTCGAAGATCGGCGGTTGACACAGCCACCTCAAAACCACGCTGCCATGATTTGGTAAAAAGTCGCCAGACCATGTGCAGGACCATCATCAGGCAACAGGGTTCGACGCCATCTTGCAACAGCGCGCACCACCCACAATCATCCAACTAGGCTACTTCTGCGTACTTGATCATGTGCCGACGCGGAGGAGAACGGTTGCGCCTTACCCTCCGGGCAACAACCATCCAAATCCGAACGTGGGGCTGAGATTCCAGGCCTCAATTGGTTCTTCGCAGGGCTGATCAATATCCTCAGAAGCCAGTGATGCTTGCTTGTCGTCAGGAATCCTCGAGTCATGACGGCTGTCATCGCGGCTGTGAAATGTTGTAGCACCACGAGAACGGCGCAGCTTTTGTGAGGTGATAGTGGACACCTTCTCTTCCACCAGGTCCTTGACGTCCATACGAGCCTCGCGGCTGCAACGCACAGAAAAAAGGACCCCACCCTTGAAGGGTCATTGGTGTGTCGATTCGAGCGCCCTGGTGACTCGAGCGCGGTGCTTGTCTCCTGCACAGTAAGTAAGCAGTCGCGCAAACACCTAGTTCCGGCCGCTACCGCTTTAAGCGATCGAAGGACCACCCGTCCGTCCGTCCAACCAACTCTATCCACGAAAGCGCGCCGGAGTCCTCCATCTCGGCAAATTAGAGGAAGCCGTTTTTGAAGAGCGGCCCACTCTTGTCCAAAGATGGGGTATCAGCAAGGCAACCAGGCGTTAAGTTGACGAGCCCTTAGACGAAGAAGTGTGACAGCCATGTCTCGCGAGGCAAATTTTAGGACAACCGGGTCCCGCGATGTCGCACATTCAAAATCTTATACTGCACCAGTTGGGCTCGATCTCTGAGTACTAACGCCTGACATGGCGTGCAGCCTGACAACACCAGAGATCCTGCCGGCGGGCCGCCCGTGCTTGCATTTCTACCAACCTAAGCACAACACGTCGCAGGATGATATTGAAACCGAATGCACCGAACACTGATGCATTCAGGCATTCTCCACGAGGGTATGATTATTGGTGTGCTGAGGTAGAGGGTCGCATCTCAGCCCACCCTCCAGCCGAGCACTTGGCTCGAATTGGTTTTGTCTTCCCGCTCTACCGTCCCGGCCGCAGAATAAGGCAAAATTTGGGCTCCAGCTAGGCGTTGACGTTGCGGGGGAGCCGTGCGCTGTCCATTCCATGGCGCGTGCTTGCGCAGTTGCTCCTGCATGCGCGGTTCGAGATTCTGCCTTGAGAAGAGGTCTTGACAACATTAGAGTGGATGCTCAGCCACAAGAATGCACTGTTTGATTCGCTATTGCATGAGAGCATGCGCCACACCTAAGCGATGGCTGTGGACCTTGTAGGTTCAGACAAGGGAGCAGCCGCGCACCGCGTTCAGTCTCTTGTCAATAGCCTCTGCGATAGGATCGCAACAGCACATGGGATAGCGACTGCTGTGTAAGGCCTCGCACCGGCATCAAGATTGAATGGCAGCGATTTGAATGGTAGCTATCGAGACTCCAACAAATCACTGGCAGATCATATTCGTACACCTGATATTTTAACATGCTCAAAGCTTCGACTTCGCATCTTCCGGCTTCGCGACCTCAACCAAGGTCTTGCCAGTATTCTTGCCCTGAAACAAGCCAACAAGAGCACCCTCAGCTTGCGAGATGCCGCCTTTAATAATGGTCTCTTTCCTCTTTAGTTTGCCTTCTGACAGCCACTGAGCGAGCTCTTTCCTTGCGGCAGCGTACTTGTCAGCATAGTCGAAGACCACGAAGCCTTGCATGCGGATGCGCATGGAGATGATCATGAGGTAATTCTGCGCATGTCAGCATGACGTAATAATACAGCTGTAAATGAGAAATACGTACCGAAGGACCCTGGGGCTTCTTGTTGTTGTACTCACTGATGGCACCGCACATGACAAACCGAGCGAACGGTTTGGCTCGTGCAAGTGCCATGTCGAGGATCTCTCCACCAACATTGTCAAAGTAGACATCGATCAAGCCCTTGGTCGCAGCCCTGAACTTGTCTTTGAACTGAGGATCCTTGTAGTTCAGCGCCTCATCAAAGCCAAGCTCTTCCTTCAGCCACGCCACCTTGCTATCCTCGCCAGCAAGACCCAGTACCTTGGCACCTTTCAGCTTCGCAATCTGACCAACAACGCTACCTGTCGCACCAGCAGCGCCCGACACAACAACAAAGTCGCCAGCCTTGACCTGCCCAACCTCCGTAATGCCGAAATAAGCTGTCAGGCCGGTCATACCCAAACAGCCCAATGCATCAGTTGGCACCGCGCCACTCGGTAGATCTAACGGTTCGACATCCTTCTCTTTCAGCACCGCGTACTCTGACCACCCGCTCATACCGCTTGCATACGTGCCGACAGGGAACTTCTTGCTCTTCGACGCAACGATGAGACCGATACCGCTACCACGCATCACCGCACCGATCTTGACGGGTGGAATGTAGGAGCGTGTCGGGTTCAGCCAGCCGCGCATGGCGGGATCTAAGCTGAGGTAGAGGGTCTGGAAGAGAACTTCGCCATCCTTCAGAGAGGAAGCTGAGGGCACGGCATGCTGCTTCGACTCGAAGGTCTTGCCGGCGACGATGGCGTCCTGTGGTCTCTCCTTGAGGTGTACGGCTGTGTAGGAAGGCATGTTGGTGTCTTGGTGATGGACCGAGATGATGCTGATGATCCGTCTGACAGCACGTTGATTACTTATGCCAAGCTGAACGGTACTGAGGGGAAACTGAGGGGGAGAAAGGAGAGAGGTTGACGAGCAGAGGACTCCGACGACTTATGAAGACTCTTTCAGAGTTTCGGCCGTATCAACAGATTGCGTTACAAGAGCCGGCGTCGCGCTTCGTGGGGTTGAATCGCGGAGAAGTTGAGCCTCCGAGCCTCGGTACGGCGACTACTGCCCGATTGGGTTGGTGCCGTGTCGTGCCACCACCCACAGTTGAGTCGTCAATCCCTTCTCCCCACCCATATGTACATACCATATAGAACCTCAAAACAACTACATGACAAACACCACGACACAGGTTTTGCATAGATGCACTGAGTGGGAAGAGACAACGCGATGAAGATGATGCCTTTTGAACCTCGAGATATTTACGATCGTCCGTAATGCCAAACACCACCGACTCTGCGCACTTGGAAGCACCAATACACGTCGTGAATTTTGACACCCTGAACACGAAAGTGACTGCTGCCTGACATGCCAAGGCCGTCGAGCACATCGAGCACATCAAGCACGTCAACAAATCAGGAAATTTGCATCCGAGGGGAGGATATCTTTAGTACTACCAACTGCACACAGCGCCAGTCGTTCCGCATATCCATCTACACCTTCCCTCGTCTCATCTCATCACCTCACGAGCTAGATATAGCAGAATCGAAACAACATGAACCAATCGCAATGACATGTCTTGACGTACTCGCAGGGTTACCGCAGCGTGCCTGTTGAAACACGCGGGTGTGAAACAACTTACAGACACGAGTATAGTGCCGAACCCGATGTACGGCTTGTCGGGCAGCCAAATCGCTGCTGTGCCCCACAAGACCAAGAGGTCGACGGAATGAAGGACAGCGGCGGGGGATGAGATGCGTGGTGATGTATATAGAGACGGTACGGAGAGGCGCTGTCTCTGGGCTGGTCACCTGCTACGCTCGTTACAATCCCCCTCTCATTCGACAATCGACACTCGTTACTGTACAGCAGCACCGTTCATTCCTCCAGCACCATCTTGTCATTTACAGAAGCCCGTAACGTTTGGAGCTGACTGTCACAACGCCCATTTACCTAGCAGTCTGTTCACAATCCTGGTTGCAAGCGCCATCCACCACCGCCTCAGACGAGTCTTCGAATCCAACAGAGGACATCCATCTCGTTCCACAGCCAGGTTTTCAACCACACATACAACCAATCCGGATTCCACGCCCATGCCCGCCCTTCCCCTTGCCCTCCTCGCCCTGCAGTCCACCCTCCTAGCACCCAGGGCCCTCACAGCGACCGGCCCCCACACCCCCTTGACAACCTCGCACCCACATCTGAACCACACAGTCTACGCGCCCGCCAACCTCGCCGCCCTCCCGGCTCCGGTTCCCGCCATTGTGTGGGCGAACGACGCCTGCGGCGCCACGACGCCAGGAACGGACAAGATCGACCCGTACGTGGAGTTGAACAGGGAGGTAGCAAGCTGGGGGTTCGTGGTGCTCGGATGTGGAGCCGCGGACGCGGCGCTGCAAGTGCTCGCCTCCACAGGGGCGACGGGCGACGGAGCGAGCAACGGCGGGAGCGGGAACGGCATCAGCGCAGCGTGGGCGCATGTGGAGACGGGGGCGTTTGGCATGCTGGGCTCGAGCTGTGGGGGCGCGGGTGTGTATTCCGCGGCCGAAGACGCGCGGGTGCTGAGTCTGGCGGTGGTGGAAGTCGATGGGGCGGGTGCCGGCAGGGCGAGTCGAGGGCCGAGTGCAGAGGAGAGTAGACGCAAGGCTGCGAATGCCACGAAGCCCGTCTTCTACTTCTCGGCCTCTGCGCACTCATCGTCCTCCGTCGGCTTGGACGCCTCATCGTCCGCGGGTTCCACTGCTGCTGGCATGCTGGCGGAAGGCATGCGGGCCGAATTTGCTGCGGTTGCGCAGGGCGTGCCGGCTTGGTTTGGTCGACTCCCTGGGACTGACGCGGAGACGTTGAAGGAAGCTGGCGCGGGGAAATTGGGCCGCGCGGTGCGGTTCTGGGCTGCGTGGATGTTGAGGGGGGAGGAGGGGAGCGGCGGGAGTGGGTTTTTTACTGAGAAAGGAGCAGAGGGAGAGGGATGGACGGGGGAAGGGAGGGGGTTGGGTGTGCTTGTATTGTAGTTTGCAATGTTGGGAAACCTTCTGGTTTTGTAGTTGAGGTCTGGACTGCATGCTTTGGATGCAGCGTGTGATACATTGGTTGCGGAGGATGGAGGGCTACTCCTCTGCGCCCTCCATGTCGACGTCGCCTTCCTCGCCGTCTTCCCCTTCTTGCTCGCCCCACCACAACGTCGGCCCTAGTCCTGCCTGGTTCATCGACCCCTGTGATGATTAGCTTGGAGCCCCGAGTAAACACAGCAACACATACAATGACCCTCCAGGCGGTGCCGCGCTCATCAACGACCTCGCCCTGCTCGTTCCGCTGCTCAATCGTCGGGCGCTGGTCTATCCACTCCTCCTGCTCGACGCGAAACAGCACCGGCTCGCCCTTGTCGAGGAACAGCTCTGTCCCGTCCGAGTTCCACACCCACACATTCTCGCTCTTTTCAAACCTGCTGTTCTCAAACAAATTCTGGTACGGGACGAAGACCTCGCTGGTGAAATCGAGATCAAGCACGATGCCCTCCGGCGTGCTCGTCTTGATGCGGCCGTAGACGATCTCGCCGCGAAAGGGGCGGAAGACAGCAAGTCGGAACTCGGCGTTGATGTTGACGAGTCCCGTGCCGTGGCCAATGAGTCCTTCGGTGGCGGAGAGCAGGTCCCAGAGCGCAATGCAGAGGCCGACGCCGGGCACGATCTTGTTGCTGTATTTGCTGTTGATGGCGTCTTTGATGGCTTGGGCAGAAGGCTTGCCGAAGTCTTGCGGCTTGATTTGGATCAGGTCTTGGATCGTGCTCTGGGCGGTGTTAGCACGTGATGGGCAAGGTTGGACGCGTGGAGAAGATTGATGCAAAACTACAGAATGTGACATGTGGACGAATGCAAGGTACGAGAACGTGTAAAGTGGATTGATACAGGAAGGCGCGTTATGAAAGTGAAATTCACACATAAATCCACAGTCTTCAGACAGGTGCAGGCACGCGCCACTTACAAGAATGAACATGGTGGCGGCGGTCGACGCTTCATGCTCTGTTTCTCTGACGACAAGTAGATTGGGCGTTATGTCACCTCAGCATTGCGGTGGTGACTGAGAAATGTGAGAGCTTGATCGGCGAATACGGTTCTTTCCCTCCGCAGAAGGCGCTAAGCCTATCGATAAGAAAAGATGGAAGTTGCGACGCGGACCTCCGGCGCGTCTGTCTGCTCATCTAGTCAATATTTCTGGCCTCTCGATGTCTGCTCTCACACTTTCCCGAGAGCTTAGCATGTGAAAATTTGAGTCGCTGAAGTGCTGCACTTCACCCACTACACACAATGACGTCGTTCAAGTTTCCTCCGCCTCCTCCGCCGCCGCCCAAAGCTTCCGGCGATGCGCAGCCGGGCTACTCGAGCCAGCGAGGTGGCCCAAACCGAGGCCGAGGCGGTGATAGAGGGCGAGGGGGCGACCGTGGGCGTGGAAGGGGCGGGCATAGTCGCGGTGGAAGCAACTTCGGCCAGGGCCGTGGGAATGCACATGGAGGCAGAGGCGGCTCTAGAGGAGGCCACGGGAGCAGCTATGGAGGGAACAATCAGCATCAGCAGCCTGCGCAACAGCCTGCTGCACCGAACACATACGGCGTGCCTGCGTACCCGAGCCAGCCGCAAGCAGGAGCCCAGACGCAGTCGCAGATGGACCCGCAGGCCTTTGTGCAGGCCATGTCGTTTATGAATACGCCAGCCGGCATGCAGACCATGGCTGCGTTCGCGACCCACATGTCGTCGATGACAAGCACGACTTCACAACATCAGCAGCCTCCCTCACCGACGCAGTCACAAGCGCCGCGCTTTTCGCCCGGACAGCACGCGGGCCAGAAGCGGAAGCGCCCCGAGCACGTCACCCATGGGCCGCCTCTCCCACCGAAGAAGGCACAGTCAGGGTCGAAGCCTCCACGAGCAAAGGCGGCCGCCCCTCCGCCGGTGCCAAGCTTTGGGTTCTCGCTGCCAGCGCCAGCAGCGCCGGCACCGAGACCAAACAGCAGGAGAGATTCGAAGAAGCGGGTCAATCTCGGCCTCGGCGCGCAGCATGCCATGGACGAGAGCAGCAGCGAGGAGGAGGACATGGACGAGGAGGCAGCGTTCGCAGAGAAGGTCAAGGTGGAGGGCGTGGCATTTGAGCACGACGGAGAGATGATTTCGCTGCAGACGGCGGCAGACGTGCAAGCGTACATCAAGGACCGGCGAAGGAACTACCCAACAAGGCAAAGAATAGCCGAGAAGGCACAGGAAGCAGCAGCGAGACGCGCGCACGAGCTGGAGTTCCTCTACCGAGTCAAGGGCAGGAAGAAGCCGGCGGCGGCCGAGGGCCCGCCGGGCAAGGGGCCAAAGTCTGGACGCGAAGGGCAGGGCGAGGGCGAGGGCGAGGGCGAAGGCGAAGGCGAACGCAGACACAAGGAGGCAGACACCACAAAGCAGGAGGAGCTGGCAGCTCTGCGCAAGAGACTGCACGAGAGCATGGTGCACAGGCAGCAGCCGCGCAGCAGCCTGCTCGGCGCGGGGTACGACAGCGAGACGGAGTCGGACGCGGAGAGCTCTGTGCTCTCGGCGTCGTCGGTCGTGTCATCATGCTCGGAGTCGTCTGGTGATGGTGAAGAAGAAGAAGAGGAGGAGGAGGAGGAGGGAAGTGACAGTGATGCACCCCCCGAACCCACATCCTCCAAAGTTGCTCCCGCACCCATCACCATGCCGCCGGCAGCGCCCGTGTTTGCACCGTCATCGCAGGCGTGCAAGAACTGGGCGCAGTTTGGGCGCTGCAAGTTTGGGCGGGGATGCCGGTGGACGCATGCGCCCGAGGGGCGGGGGCAGGGGCAGGGGAAGGGAAAGGGGAAGGGGAGGAAGGAGGGGGAGAAGGAGGGAGAGCAGGAGACGAAGAAGCGCGTGGGGCTGTTTGAGAAGCTGGTGGAGCAGGAGCGGGAGAAGAGCGATGCGCTGGCTCTGGGCGCGATCAAGTACCTGGGCCAGAAGGGGTTTTTGGGCTGACGTACGCTATGCGGTATGAGGTGTTGTTATATGAGGTGTTGTTATATGAGGTGTTGTTATATGAGGTGTATGTGTATGAGGTGTTGTTATATGAGGTGTTGTTATATGAGGTGTTGTTATATGAGGTGTATGCGTATGAGGTGTATGTGTATGAGGTGTATGTTTATGAGGTGTATGTGTATGAGGTGTTGCTATGAGGTGTTGCTCTATGAGGCGTTGCTCTATGAGGTGTATGCTATGATGAGGAGTGTGAGGTGTATCATGTGTATCATGTGTATGATTGTATAGTGTGCAGTGTATAGTGTAGTGTAGTGTGTATTGTGTAGTGTGTAGTGTAGTGTGTAGTGTAGTGTATGTAGTGTAGTGCAGTCACTCCCCAATCACATACCGACACCCGCCCGCCCCCACCCACACCTCGTGCAGCCGCCCTGCGTCCACGTCCCAGCGGTCACCAACACACAGCTCCCTCCTCTCCGCGCGCGCATCGCCGGGGTAGCACACGGTCAGCGAGCCGGCGAGGACCAGGTGGGTGGTTGCGCCGCGGTGGCGGTGCGGGGGGTAGTGCGTGTTGCTTGGGCAGGCGGTCAGTGGGGCGGGTGCAGGGCGTCTGGGGGGTGGAGGGACATACGGGCCGTCTGTCCACGTGAAGACGTGGCGGTAGCCCCAGGCGCGCACTTGGGCTTCTGCGTGGGCTTGGTCGGTGGACGCGGCCATGGGAAGTGTGTGGGGTGGTGTTTACGCAGAGGCAGGAATGCGATGCGCCGCTGTGCAGGTACGCCGTGTGCAGGTCCGCCGTGTGCAGCTCAGGGACACGATGTGCAGCTCAGGTACACAATGTGCAGCTGTGCAGGTACATGGTGTGTAGGTACGCTGTGTGCAGCTCAGGTCCGCGGTGTGCAGGCGCGGTGTGCAGCAGTCTCAGGTCGGCGGCGGCGGCGGCTCGTGATTGGCTGGCTGCGCATCGCTCATTGCTCGGTGCTCACCTGAGGCTCGGCGCGTCAAGCCCCAGTGGCGCAGCGGGCGGACCGACTGGCCTGACGGATGACAGACGGACGCACTGGACCCTGGTGACGTCGCCAACCCCCCGCCGTTCTGCTTCTGTTCACAGCAAAGCAGGGCGCGCACGCAAACACACACGCCGGCCGCACACTTGCTGCTTCGACGCACCCACGACGACACAGCAGGCGGGCGCTCACTCGCGCCGCGCGCTGCAGTTGGCCCGTCGCGCGGGTATGCGGCTGCCAAGCGGACGCCGCGGGGGTGCTGACCGCCGGGCAGCCCACCTCAACGGCCGGCGTCGTGCACGCGCCGTCCCGCGCTGGCGCTGGAGCGTTGCGTGTGCGGTGCGCTGGCTTCTGGCCCGGACTGCGTGTGCGCCAGGGGCTGGTGGGGATCTGCTGCTGTGAGTCTTGCGAGTCTTTTGTCCTGCGCGCTGCCTGCCTGCTGCTTGTGTGTTTCTGTGTCTCTCGCTGCTTGTGTGTTTGGTGTGTATCTCGCTGTCTCGCTGTACCCTGCCGGCGAGACTCCAGAGCAGGCGCTGACGACGGCAGAAGCTGAGCTGCCGCCCCTCTCTCTGCTGTGACGAGAGCCACCACACGCCTCGCAGCCACCACACGCCTCGCAGTGCGAGCCTGCGCCTGCGCCTGCGCCGACCCTCCCGCCTGCGCCTACGTCGACATCCCTCCCGCGCCTACGCCGACCTCCCTCCTACGCCGACCTCCCTCCCTCGCCGCCTCACCGCAGCCTCGATGGCGGCCACCGCCGCGCCCACGGACCCCAAGCTGGGCACGCCCGAGACGGCGCAGCCGCAGCTGCAGGCCGGCGGAGGCACCGCGGCCG